>JALPQI010020581.1:0-24193 GCA_025490895.1 Thaumatotibia leucotreta | reverse complement strand
AAATCCACCACATTTATACGAATTTTTTTTTGGTAACAAAAAATTAACGTTTCATACGAATATTTTGGGACATTTCGGGAAATATGGTGCATCTTGTTCAGCATCATGCATGACTCTACTAGCTTACCAATTTTTACCAATATCGAAAACGTGTTTCAAAAATATACAACCTTTTTGAGAAATGCTCGTATAAAGCGAGTGCAATAAACTTTATACTAGTGGTAATAGCTAATGACAGACCATGCAGGGTGCTTAGGCAAGTTGCCAATCGCTAACGCTTAATCGTCAATCGTAAACGAAAGGCAGCTAACTGTCTTTGTCGCACTAATATGAAAGAGTAACAGAGAGGGAAAACTACGATATGCTACTAAGCGTTAGCGATTGGCAACTTGGTTAAGCATCCAGCGGTGGCAGCAATAACCTCACACAGCCGAGCTACCTTACAATTTACTTACGAACACTAGATTTATCAGTTCGATTACTTGCATTTTCTCCACAACCGGTTTGTTTTCTCTATTCCTAGCTGTTTTAGAATAACTAAGTAATAATGAGAAAGCTTATTGTGTTTGAGTTTAGAAAGCGTTTATGACTACCTTTATCCCTTAGTTGTAAAATGCTCTTGTTAGTTTAGGTCGCTGGTCTTTGCTAGTGGTAGGACCTCGTGCAGGGTCCGCCCGGATAGCTACCACCGTTTTACCCGTTAACCTGCCGCTAAATAGCAGTTGCACTGCTGTGTTTCGGTTTGGGGGTAAGATAGCCGGTGTAATTACTGGCTTAGATAGAGGCAATCCATCTAATTCCTCAGGGTAGGCAGCGCGTAGGCGATTTTTTGGTCGCTATATCTATGGGCCTCAGTTCCTGCTTTCCATTAGGTGGGCTGAGAGCTCAATTGTCTAGCTTTGTCACATAAAAAAAAACTTAAAAATATGTCGTAAAATGTACTGGCGGAAAACACATACAGTTAGTATGTAAGAAAGGCAAACCTTTTAGCCCGGTGATGATAAAGTTGGGTATTTTTAACCGACCTCAAAATAGCAAGAGGTTCTGAATTCGATCTTTTTTTGTACAAGTATCTCCGTATCTCTTTCATTTGCACTTGAGTGCGTATCTTTTCGTGTTTATAGCCCATAGTTCATAGCTTAGTCACTCTCAGTGAGACCAGTGCCTTGATGGAGAGACCCACCGCTGGGGCCGCCGGGGCTGATACTAGTCAGTGGGCTTATCACAAACGAAGTGTTTGGGCTTGTCCATTAATCACGTCATACAATTTTGCCCTATTTTAGACCCCCCCATCCCCCATGGTGATACTTGGTGATATTTTCAGGACCCCCCCCCCCCCTAGCCAATATGACGTCTATTTTTTTTCAGCTGAAGTAGTCCTTTTAATGACACTTCAATTTACGTACTTTGTTTAGCACACGTGATAGGAAAAAACTTTTTTGCCAACTACGAGGTAAATATCCGCTTTGTTTTAAAACTCAGTTCAGGATTTGACATCTGGTTATGTTTCAAAAAAAGTATGCTGTGCAGCAGAGTGACAAAACATTACACGTGATTTGTCGGATGACCCCCCCTCCCCCATGGTGATAATTGGTGTTTTTTCTTGACCCCCCCCCTCGCCCTATACAGTATAACGTGATTAATGGATAAGCCCTTACCTCTCTCTCGAACTTGTAAATTAAAACGTTAGCATGATAGGGATGCACGTCAATCGTGGTGCGTTTCAGGAACACGATGACGATGAGTCGATGACATATACGTAACACTTCACGTGATACTTCACTGTCTACTTAACAAGAAAGACCTCTCACGTTACAAATAACCCAACAATCATAATACTGCCACTTTTACACAACTAATATACGCTATAACGTCTTAATTCCTATTGAAATAAAGTTCAAATTAAAAAGCGATAGTGCTTTTCAACCGCAAATACTACAGTAGCAATAGCCACAATATGAGTGAGACTTAGTTGTATTTAAATAGGGTTCAAACTTGAATAGAAATGAGTTCTTTTTAGGGGCGTCAATGAGTAGGTACTACAATTACATGTAAAAGTGTTCGATGTTCAATGACCATTACGACCCATTAAATACCTAAAAAACACGAAGTTGAACCTTATGACAAGGTGATATGTGGGCTGTAATGCTTATTTTTAAATGAGCGTGTAGGCTTGCGCAAAATGAGATGTTATTTTGTAGGCAATATTTTTTACATGGTTAATTTGCATGTAAGAAAGCTTGACAACAGTTGCAATGTACTTTAGTAGTAGTACGATTGTGCATACATTATGCATTATACTCGCAGCAGATGTTAATATGTTTATAAAAAATCACCGCTTAGATGTACATATTCAAACTCTTATATGCAGGTTAATTTGCATCAAATGTGTACCTTGTAATAATTGTGTATCCGATCATGTCGTGTAATATATTGTTTTACTCAGAAATTTGCGTACTTTTCAGTTATGAAACAAAAAAGGATGTCTCAAATGTACCAAGTATTTTTATGTAAATTGAGATTTCTCAGGTTAGTCAAGTGAGTTTTGGGTCAAAATTATTTTCGTTGTCTTATTTTATGTCCCTAAAAAACGTCACGCAGTGGTGATTTTTGTATGAGATTATGTTTTGTTTTCAATTTCTGATGTAGAGATTACCTAAAATCTAGCGTGAAAATACAAGTGCACAGGATTTTTTTTATATACTACTGAGTCGAAACAGCAACTACAAGCGTGACAGAGTGGTATGAAATAAGACAACGAAAATAATGTTGACCCTTTTAACTTTTTTTATGTAGTGATTATATCTAGTTCATCATTATAACTTTAACCTGATGCTATTAAGGCTTTGCTGACTGATTATTATAACCATTTATAGTAACTATACTGGGTCAAGATACCTAGTAGGTATCTACCGGAGGCCATGATTAAACAATATTTGCCAAACAGGTTTAACATTAACGGAAGGATATAATCAATTTAATCGATTCGGAAGGTAATTTTATTTAGAGCCCAGTTCTATAATTGGTATAGGTACTTTATTAGGTACATACCGGCATTATTATTACATTTATTACGTACACGAGTAAATCAGGTTACAAAATACTACACCAAAAATGCAATAAATTCAATAAAAAATAAATATTTTTGGACATTTTTACACAAATCGACCTAGTCCCACGGTAAGCTCAATTAAGGCTTGTGATGTGGGTACCAGGTGACGATATATATAATATAAAGATACATATATATACTTAAATACATAGACAGCCATGACCAAGGAACAAATATTTGTGATAAATAAATACACAAATAAATGCCCTTGCTGGGATTCGAACCCGGAACCTCCAGCTTCGTAGGGTCACTACCAACTAGGCTACGGAGGCTGACAATGTTGTATAACAATAGGTATCAGAGCATTTCTCAAAAAAATGTTGTACATTTGGATCACGTCTTCGATATTGATAAAAAATTCTCATATGAAACGTTCTGTTTTTTTTACCAAAATTGTATAGGATTCAGGTAACATATACAGGTATATTATGATTTAAATGTTCAAACTTTTTGAGAATTGCTCATCGTCTCCATTGGCTCGGTCATGTTATAATCACCAAATTAAATAAAACGACTTTAACAAATTTATCTAAGATTTTATGATCAAACCCCGACTTCTAGCCAACAGGACCATCTCGGGATACCCGTTCGATTAAAAACATTTTGAAAATCAATTTACGGTTCTCGCAGATAATAGAGTAACATAGAAAACAAGTCAAGACAAGCAAGAAAAATCAAGTCCCGCTGAGTTTCTTACTGGTTCTTCTCAGGTCAGTGATGTAGGGTTAGAACCGGTGGTACTTTTTTTTCTTGCTTGTATCAGACGATTCCAAAATGCTTATTATTAAGCTTACTTGAATAAAGAATAGTTTGATTTGACATCATCATCATCATCTCAGCCATAAGACGTCCACTGCTGGACATAGGCCTCCCCTCTGGACCTCCACATGTACCGGTTAAATGCGACCTGCATCCAGCGTGTCCCGGCGACCTTCATAAGGTCGTCTGTCCATCTTGTGGGTGGACATCCTACGCTGCGTTTGCCTAGTCGTGGTCTACACTCGAGCACTTTTCGCCCATTGCCACTTCAGCTTGCTAATCCGGAGGGCTATGTTAGTAACTTCAGTTCGCCTACGGATCTCCTCATTTCTGATTGACTTAACATACATACAAAAAAACAGTCGAATTGAGAATTTCCTCCTATTTTGAAGTCTGTTAAATACGGCTTCTGGTTGCTACAGTTTATGATTAACGACCCAGTCTAGAATACAATGCGATGAACAAACGCGAATACAGCTGACTATTGATAGTCCTTATTATAATGAAGATAAGGTTCATGATTGGTCAGTTATGTATATTGGCGATGGTGTCAATGAGTCAATGCAGAATGGTCGAAAAAATCGGGTCAGTTCTAGAAATATTCCAATCGCTTTATAGTAAAAAGTGTAGAGTCGATTATATTATTCTCCCGCCGTGTGGTGACGGCAGTAAGAATGCATTTGTCACCACGCCAACTCTTCCCGTTGGTGTCGTAAGGGTCGACTAAGGGATTGAAGTGTCAATGAATTCCTTTATTGATGATGGGTAAAATCATGATCGATGGACCAACCCACTTGCCCAGCGTGGTAATTAATGGTGGGCAATACTTTTTAATGCGTCCATACGCATAGGTAATAGAAGAGGCCTATGTCCAGTTGCCGTACCATGATTTTTCAAGTATTGGTTACGTAAATGTCGATTTATTTACGTAACCAATACTTGAAAAATCATGGCTACTGGACATAGGCCTCTCCTATTACCTGTAAAGTTAACGTGATGTTAAACGCCAAACGGTACCCTAATATACAGATGTCACGCTGTACTGAAAAAAGTCTTACGACTCACGTGCGAAATGGGAATTCACTTCATTGTTTTCGTAATTGTATCGTATTGTAAATCTACTATTATTTTTGAGAAGAGAAAAAGCTAAAATAAAGAGTTCACGTTAAAATGGCGATGGCGGCCGACTTCAACTACGCGCTTGCGCAGCTGTTGAGAATAGATGTCCTACACAATACTGTTCATGACTGTTTCGTTCCACCGTGACGACATGTTTGACAGAAAATATTGGCTTGCTAAATCGTTCAATAGGTTTTCGTGCTGTTCTGTATATGTCATGTCAGTTTTTAGGGTTCCGTACCTAAAGTTTAGAACAGGACTCTATACTAAGGCTCTGCAGCAGTGTAATTCACTAAGGAAACCGCCTTGCTGTCAGCGCTGTGTCAGCGTCGAGCCTAAAAATGGTATTCACTAATGTACCTACTTTAAACGACACTATAAGTGCTCGGCGACGAATGCGGCGTGAGCTGGAACTACACTACGTCGAGAGTTTGACGTTTAATGTACGAACTTCGTATTCTCTAACGAAAAACAGCGACGAACTTGCCTCGCTCACAGCCTCGATTCCTAATGTCAAATAAAACAGCTAGGATTTTAGACAAGGCTGTCTCGACGTCGGGCTCGTTGACGAACGCAGCGTCAAATGTGTCAATAAGAGAATAGCATAGCTGCTTGTCTGTCTCTCCGTCTGTCAGGCTAGACATTATAGGACATCAGCTTTACAAAGAGCTCTCTAAAAGGCAGGACGGTCGATACCACCGGTGACCGTAGAACGTGCAGCTTCCTCGCGCAATTAATCAAAAAAGGCGGAGAAATACTACCAACATTCTTGTCAGTGGTGACTTTGGCAAAGAGGCCCCATTTTTAGATTTTTTTAACTTTCAAAACTGTGTAATTATTATACATAGATTAAATCTAACTAACCTAACCTATATCTAAGATTGGCCCTTGTGACATTGTACCGAGGATGCTGGCGGCATTTCCTCGCTGTATCACAATAGTTATGCATTGTGCGAGGAAGTCGCCAGCTCTTCGGTCTTTGGTTACGTCAACCCGACGTTTCGCGGTTTCAGCAAACGATTCGCATGCGCTGGGGCCCCATGAACCGAAAGTTTCTACTTATCGTATTAAACTTTATAGTGTAATTGTTTTGTTAATTTGTTCGTTTTATGTTAGTTTTGTTTATGTATTTAATTAAATGTCAATGATGTAGTATTATCTATTTACCCCCTTATTCATAAACGTCTGCTAACTTAACAAGCCGCTAATAATTGTTTGTCCCTTTCGCTCTTATGGACACATTGTTAAGACCGAAAGGGACAAACAATTATTAGCTGCTTGTTAAGTTAGCAGACGTTTATGAATAAGGGTATTCTTTATACGTAAACAAAAATTATAAATAAAAATTTGTCCCAGGTTCTGCTGAGGAGGTAGAGTGCCCAGAAGGCTGGCCGCATTACCGCGCTGGACTGCTATGCTGAGTCTTTGCGCGAAATACCAGCCCTCTGGTCACCCGACGCCTCTATAAGGCGCTTGGAAATGTCCTTATAGAAGCGACGAGCACTTAGCCCCCACGGCCCCAAAGTTTCAACCCCAAACGCCGCAAAGATGTAGCTGCTACCGAGGGCAGCATATTTGCGACGCTTGAGGTCTTCAGCCAAAGATGCCGCCGCACCAGCACTAACTCTGATGCTTGGAATATGTTGTTGTTGTAATTCCTAGGGCACCGCGGAGGTGCATAGGGCCTCCACAAGATCCTTCCACGCTTTTCTGTCTTGAGCAACCTTCTTGACTTCGCTCCAGGTCAGACCTACGGCTCGCAATTCGCTCTTCACGCTTCTTTTCCAATGGAATATGTTTTTATCTATTGTTTAAAATTGTACGATTCTGAGCAATCTATGTTCATTGTTTGGTATTATTAATTGATTACATTTGTAGTGTTAATGTGTAAATATGTGTGATTAGTATCCATTAGTTATAAATCAATCAATATGCCGTATACCTGTCACTGTGTAATAAAAATGAAACATGACTTCCTAAACAGTTGCGGTCGGAATGATATAATAATACCATTATGTTCAAATGACGGAAATGGTAGACCCATATCCATCACTGTTTACTTCGGGCGACCATGAAATTGACCACATTATAGTCGTTTTATTTAAACCGGACAATGTTGCTTGGAAAACTGTGGCACTTATGACTTAATGCCCCGGGGTAGTAAGAATGTGTTCGAATTTCAAATATTTTTAACAAATGAGCCATGCAATAAAAGCCATGGATAAAATCGTGTATACAAGCTGTAAGTCTAATACGGGCGAAGCTCTTAACGGGTGTTAGTTTAGGACATAATAAGTACATTTAAATAACTATTACTTAAAATTAGAGCAACAAAATTATACCTACAAAATAATTCGCCGCGCACTGTAGAGCAACACGCTCAAGTTAAACGCTCGTTGACAGCTAATTTCAAAAGCAGATGACATAACTGCCATATCAATAATAACAAATGTTCCTACCTACATTACTGCTCCGAAAATCTTAGAAAAATTGTCTGGGGTCGTAATTAGGTGTAACTTAAAAAAAATCGTAATACATGATTACACTGATGAATTCCATGTCTGAGGGCTTCATTTGTATGAAATGGCGATGAAAAACGTAAACGCGATCGAGACGTTTTTGTAAGTTATTACCTACACTAGGCCCTCTGGTTTTATTGATTATTAGATTTACACACGGTAATAATGAAATTTAACTTCATCCCGACATTTCGACCACTTTACAGGATTCGTGGTCTGCGGGCGAAGAAAATGAGCCATATTATTTCAAAGTCGTTTGTTTTCTTTAAATTAATAATTAAATGAATCATTTCTTGAAATTTCATTTCGAAGTTCTAACGTGACTATTTAAATAAGTTTTTCATAGTTACCGGTGTCAAGTAGGTAATTTCCTGATAATGATTAAATGATTAATTATTCAATCAACTTTGGAGTCATTCCATATTATTGCGAACAATGACGCACATTTGTCCGATCTCTGATTATCATTATCATCAAGTACTGAACCCGCGTTCACGCCAAGTGACTAAATACACTTGAGTTTACCGCTTAATTATGTTTATAGTTTTTAGGATTGTTTACTTTTTTTTCGTTTTCTACTGGCGCTCGATATAATTATGTTCGTCTAAAGCATTATCTGTTGACGTATCTGTGGTTCAGTAACATTACCCTAAACGAAATTATTTTTGTAGTGAACAATGATGGATGTGTAGGTATTCATTTCGTAATCTGCCCATAACCTGTTTTATCTGGATCGAATGTCAATGGTAAATAGCTGAACTAAATGCTCGTGACTTGATCGCATAGTTTCTTAGCGGTGAACAAATTGAGTGAATTAATTATTTCTGTAAGTAGTTAAGGTCAAGTATCTATTACATCTTATTAATATTATAATATTATATCTTATTATTATTAATTCTGGTGCAAAGGTTATCCATGGCGGTTCAACGCGGCAATGCCGCGAGTGTTATGGGTACCTTTGCGCCGGGAGTGACGCGGGGCGGGTTGTTCGATTAGTTTAGTGTTGATTTAGTATTGTACCTTTAATTTTTTTTTTTATTATAATTATTGTTTCGTTGGTTTCATTTTGATATGTTTAGATGTAGTTAGTTTAATGAAATTGTAATTGACTTATAAATTATGTTATAATAAAGAGTTTGTTATACTTATTGCAAATGGATTCTTAAATAATAACAAAAATCTTATTATGTATACACAGCAGTGGGTATAATATATGATGATTGAGACTATCGCAGACGGTATACAAATTATAATTATACTGTTTAGAATTTTTTGTCAGTATCAATGTAAATCAAATTCAAATATGGCCACAATATTAATAAGGCAATGTACATCGTACATAGACAACTTTCCTTCCCTTTAGTGCATTGTTCAAAAATTGTTTGGAAATCATTTTACCGTGTGATTAAAAGAGATATTTCACCGTTTTAATGTGTATTTAAAAACAGAAAGAGGATTGTTGACCATAGGAGACCGCTAGATGCGGGTGGCGCAGGGCCGATCATTGTAGCAATCTTTGGGAGAGGCCTATTTTCAGTAGTGGACGTCTTTCGGCTGATATGATGATGATGATAATGTTACATCATGTTTATGATAATTAATTGATTTCGCGATTTGGCTATGCATTGTTGATGGCGCGATGTAGAAGTCTACCAGAGACATCTATCGTGAGATTTAGTAAACTTTTTACCACGACTCAGGGACGCGGACAAAACCTTTTCTGCAGTTTATGTTCCAAAGTGTGAAAAACTATCTTATGTAACGTTTCTTATCTTATATTTGAAACATCTAAATTGTTTGAGTAACCGCCTAAATGCTCATATGCGTATAATTATGGCTGTCATACGTCCATTTCTCTACGTGTTTGCAGTAACGTAATATAATAATTATGTGTTGTAACAAGTTAATGATGGACTTGTTTTAATTAGGAGTAAACTAGCTTTAAGTACATATTAATTATGTATAAAGGTACTAACAGTCTTTACTTTTAGGTAGGTATTTAAATAATCGTAAATAAACAATTTGAACATAGTCAGGTAGTTAAAACATTGATTTACTACGATTTGTTTGGATTTTTGGCCATTGGATGTTACGTCTGTCATGTAACGTTTTGAAATAATGTGTAACAAGGAAAATGTTATGGAATACTAGCGGCCCTACCGCGAAAAACAAAATTCGTAATTATCGAGGATTTGTCTCTCTCAACTGACGCCCTAGTTTGAGTGACAGAGAAATATCCTCGAAATTTTCGATTTTCGCGGACGCCAAAAGAGAGAAAGATGATGTACCTACTCGTAAATATAATTTGTGACTCCAATGTGGGAGTACCATTACGTAGCAAACGTTTTTTTAAGTATCACATGTTTAATTTAATTCGTATTTAGAGTAACCAACTGTAATCAATATCAATAACAATTCATATGTAAGTGTTGAAATAAGCAATTATTCGTGGGCACGATTTAATTATTGTCTTGAGTTTGAATTCTTGCTCTATGATATTGCGAAACAGAAAGGGCAAGACGAGAGAGACCGGGCTTAGTTAGATGCCTTTATGACGAGTAGCTTTATAAGGGTTATCATCATCATACATCATCAGCCTATCAAAGTCCACTGCTGGACGTAGGCCTCTCCTATTAACTATGCGTATGGACGCATTAGGAGGTAAATGCCCATAATTGCCACGCTGGGCAAGCGGATTGGCGATCGCAGTAATGTGTCCACTATGATGACGTTGCTGCCCATCATCAATCTTTTATTAAATAATGGTCAGTGACACTTCAATCCCTGTCGACTCTTACGATAGCCGCAGGAGGAGATGGGGTGGTAACAAATGTATTCTTACTGCCGTCACCAAACGGCCTATAGGGTTATAACTTATAATTAATTACCCTTAAATCTGCTCTTATATTACGGCTAAGATCTATTTGATTGCAGTAGCAAGTAGTGGTATTAGTAGCTAGATAGTAATTTATAACTAGACAAAAGTATTTATTTATATGCATTCTCGACTGTCTCTGCTTACCCGGTATGCCATTAGTCCGAAGAAAACAAAAAAATTGTAAAAATACCTAAAAACTTGCATTATTTCATAATCACAAACTTTCAGAACATAATCTTGATTTTATTACCAACTTAAAACCTTTAACCTTGAGTTCACATAAATTTTTAGTTAAAATTATTGATACCTATTTATTAGTATTAATGTAAAACTACATCTGCAAACGTGTTTCACGAAACGATTTCCAACCAAAGACGTCAAATGCTATGGAAAGTCAGCCATATTTGATAAAGTTTTTTTTTTGGATTCTACTGAAGAATGATATTATGAAGTGTCCACGGAAAGAACATGTCTAGTCAATTCAAATTCAAATTACAGAAGGATCCACCTTACTTTTAACAAAATAAGGTGTGAAATTGCCCTGGTGATTTTTTTAAGCACTAGACATGTTTTTTCCTTGGACCCTTATAATAGCTACGTCGCTAGTGAGTAGTGACTTCGGCTCCTAGGTAAATAGGTACCCACAACACAAGCCTTAATTTGAGTTTACCGTGGGACTAGGTCGATTGATACTAGATCAACTCACTATGAATAGTTATCGATAAAAAACTTGTTTCAAAATGAAATATTTGACAACTTGTAACCTTTATAATGCAAAACTTGATAACACTAACACAATTGAGAGTGCGGCGTGCAGTGCAATAATATTGCACTTTCCATTTAGAATAACAATGACAATGACATTTGTTTTCGTAATGCAAAAGTATTGAACTATTGATTAAATTATGTCAATCGGTTACGCCCTCTGTTGATTGACAGGTAGGTTCATTGGATTTGGTATATAAGTAGAATTCGTAGCTAAGTTGCCAAACGCTAACAGTCAGTAGCGTATCGTATTTTTCTTTTTAACCCTCTTTTTTATAAGTACGACAAAGACATGTGGTTCGTTCATGGCTGAACGTTAGCGATTAAGGTATATTGGCCATGCACCCAGAGCATTTTTAATACTTATTATAATTAAACGGTTAAACTCACGTATAATTTTGTCACTACGAGCGACTCGCGTATATTTAGTCGCCTGGCGTGAACGCGAGCTCAGTGCTTGATAATGGAGACCTAGGCTCTCCGGAACATTGACCCGGAGTGACTATGCGTGAGTTTAACCGTTTCATTATGTTTATAGTTATTATGTCTCACGAAAATTTAAATTGCATTATTGTGTATGTCTTGTGGTGACGGCAGTAAGAATACATTTGTTACTACCAACGGACTGAAGTGTCACTGACCATTCATTCATAGACGATTGATGATGGGCAGCAGCGTCATCATAGTAGACACACTACCTACCTTAAAGGTGCGGCTCCACTGACGCGGAGCGGAGCGGAGCTGTGGGAGCTCGGCCAATGAGACCGCATCACAGTGTTTCGAATTTTGAATTTGAAGAATGTAATTGGTCAATTTTGCACAACTCCGCTCCGCGTTAGTGGAGTCGCACCCTTATCGCTAAACAGCTTGCCCATCGAGTCCAGATTATGGACATTTACTCTTACGGCGTCCAGACGCATAAGGAATAGGAGAGGCCTATGTCCGTCAATGAACTTGGACAGGCCGATGAATTCTGTGTTTCTGTCACTTCAACGAAGGTTTCACAGGAATGACAGAGACAGATACCCGAAATTTACCTTTTCGAAGGTCACGACCTACAGGCGCTGGTAGGACGTAGACGCTCAAAAGACGATAGTGTGTAAGTAGCCTTACGGTGATTGTTCATTGGTATTGAGAATACGAGTAAATGCAATGCTGAATGTTTTAGTCATGATCATGACACTCACGACTCGACGAAAACGGTTCCCATTTAACAAAAATTCCATGCAAAAATAGATTATTTAACTTGTACCTACTCAACAGGCATGTCCAATAGTATATTCAACGTCTCTTTTATACAATCAAACAGCCATTTGCTGCGTGGTGACAGCTTGAAAAATTCATTTGTCACTACCCTAACTTTTCCCGCGGGTGTAGTCGATTAACCTTTTGGACGCCAACGACCAATATATTGGCACCGCAGGTTCTACGTCAAAGACCAATATATAAGTCTTGGTCCTCAGAGCAATACAGACCTACACGCATGTGCGTAAAATTCAATTTCAATTTGACATTTAGTTGACGTGGCGTGTGAATGACGGCTTTTGTATTTAACGTGGCGTCAAAAAGGGTAAGGAATTGTAGTGTCACTGACCATTCATTTATTAAAGATGTATGAACAATTATCATATAGTGGGTACACTACGGCGATCGCCAACCCGCTTGCCAATTGTGGCAATTATGGGGACTTACCTCTTAATGCTTCCATCCACATACGTAAGAGAGGCCTATGTCCAGGAATGGACTGAAAAACGCTGATGATAAATAAATAAATAAATAAATATCTTGGGACATCCTCCTAATGCGTCTATACGCATAGTTAATAGGAGAGGCCTACGTCCAGCAGTGGACTATCATAGGCTGATGATGATGATGATGATCCTACACAAATCGACCTACTCTCACGGTAAGCTCAATAAGGCTTGTGATGTGGCGACGAGGCGACGATATACACGGTGCTCGTCAGCATTCCGAAAGATTTTAATGCTGAATTCCTGAGCATATTTAGAGTATTTAATGTTACTTATATAAAATTTCCTGGATTCGGCTTGGTTCCAGAGATGATTAACGTTTTTTTTTAAATAAGAGTTTTCGACGTAACTCGTCATAAAACTATTTTATGATTACAATGCTAACACACTGTGTTCTAATATTACCACACCTTTTGCCTGACAATCAAAAAATAAGAATAGACTGGACGAAAAAACCTGTCCCCAAAAAAAATAATTAAAAAAATTAATTTTAACAAATTGTTGTTATGATAAAAAAAAGCATTGAAAATGGTAAAACGTATTCAAAAAGTCTAAAAAAAAATTGTGATAAATAAATACACAAATTATGCCCTCGCCGGGATTCGAACCCGGAACCTCCAGCTTCGTAGGCAGGGTACCAACTAGGCTACGGAGGCTGATGATGATGAAACAAAAAAGTGTCGGGCAACAACGACACATCCGAGAGTTACTATCATGAATAAGATGCGCAAGGGCCGCAGTAGCATTGTTTAATAAAGAAAAGTACAATAACCTTGTGAGACGAAGAATGCCTCAAGGAACACAATAAAACATGTATGAAATAGTCAACTGTCATCATAAAATGCTGACAGAGGTCATACTCAATTAGAACACTGTAGTAAAGTCAAATGAGTTCGTGCAGTAAGGATAAAAATAATTTACAGTCATAGCAATTAATTGAATAAAATTTATTGATATAATATTATGTTGTTAACCTTTTAAACGCCTTCGCTCTCGCATCAAAATGAGACCTGTGGCCTATCCCACAAAACTACAATAAAGTACAATTTAACAAAATTGTATAAATTCCCATACAAAAAGTTGTCCAATTTGCTTGAACGCTTGTAAAGTTTTATGGTTTTGGCCCCTGAACAACGAAAATAATCCTTATCTGTCAGCAAGACAGTTATCTTATCTTATCTTATTGGTGGGGCCCTTACGGATACACTTCGACCCATTGGAATCTTTTGTGTAATTGCCCCCTGTTTCGCCTACCCCAGGGATTGTTCTATCAACTCAATGTTTGAGGATGGACCCTAGCGGTAGCGTTTTGACCTCCTTCGGTTCCAGATAACCAGTTCCGAAGTCTTTCATCCTTTGTCTGGCGAGACAGTTACTTTGACAGCATAATCGATGACCACCTTGTGGCTGATAACGTAGTAGGCATGTCAACGCACGACCCATTTAGTGGTTGTTGGTTGGCAGTTTAGTTGCCATACAATAAATAGTCATTGCTCATTGCTCATTCATTGCACATTATTACAACCTTTAAATTCGGGTTACATTAGCCCTAGGGGGTATTGCTCAGTTAAAAATATCTCTTATAGTTACCAAACTTATTTTCAACACAGGATATAGTGATTCCAAACACATACATGTCGAAAAATACAGTCAAATAATAAATTCAAAATTCTTAAATCTAAGAAACTAAAGGTACAAAAAAAACCCCACGAACGTTTAAAAATTAAAACCGAATTCAACCAGTTTTCCTAAGATCCCAACGGGCCAACTCCCGTTGGCCCGTTGGGATCTTTTATCGTACGGGTATTATCCCAACTCGGGATAATACCCGTACGATAAAAAAAAAAGATATCGAGTGACATACACAGTGACAAAAAAAGACAAGGTGGACTGATGACCTGGTGAAGGTCGCAGGAGTCCGATGGATGTGGGTGGCGCAGGATCGGTCATTGTGGCAATCTTTGGGGAGGCCTATGTTCAACAGTGGACGTCTTTCAGCTGATATGGTGGTAATGAATTGAGATCCCCCTACTTTTTCATGTTAAGATGCATTAAGACCAAACGAGCATTCGCTATTCTATCGCCCCACTCTACGAAATTCGATCGTTACACAAAACGTGATTCGTTCATTTCGTAGAGCGGGGGCTAGAATAGCGAATACTCGTTCGGTCTAAATGCACCTTTAGTTGATAAATAAAGAGACAACGTAACAAACATAACTGTCAGACATCCGGATTACTTCCTTAAGGGTACAGTTGCATCGTCATACTCGCTGCACTTTGTACTACACGCTCGAACTCACACCATTTTTAGGGTTTCGTAGTCAACTAGGAACCTTTATAGTTTTGCCATGCCTGTCTGTCCGTTCGGACCAGGACCGGAACCATTATTTTCTCCATACAAAAGAACGGTTCTGTTTTCGTTTATTTTTGTCCTTATGTATAATTATAAATTCATAGTTAATGGAGTAATTTAAAAATATTATATTATAAATTAGTTACATAAAATCTAATCAACTCAAATTTATTGCACATACATTACATTTGAAGCGGTGGTAGCTCAGTGGTTTAGACGTTTGACTTTGAATCCAGAGGTCGTGGGTTCAAATCCTGGCTCGTACCAATGAGTTTTTTCCGAAACTTATGTACGGAATATCAGATGATATTTACCATTAGCTTTCGGTGAAGGAAAACATCGTGAAATCTGCGTACATCCGCGAAGAAATTCAAAGGTGTATGTGAAGTTCCCAACCCGCTTAGGGCCAGCGTGGGGACTATAGCCCAATCCCTCTCATATATGAGATGAGGCCTGTGCCCAGCAGTGGGACATTATATAGGCTAAAATATTATTTTTATATTACATTACATTTTACATGTATGTAGTATATCAAGAGTATAAAACATCTCAAAATATTGGGCTATTTCGAGGGGTATGTAAAATAACGGTTCCAGTTCCTGGTCCGAACAATGACCTTTAGCACTAAAAAGATGAAACTTTGTACCAATATGTAAATCAATCATACGGATGAAGTGGTAAAACAAAAAAGGGGAAAAGTGTTTTATTACGGCACCCCCTACACGTAAAGTGAGGAGTGGTTTTTTTCCATTTCAATTCAACCCTAAATGAATACAGTGTTAGGAAAATATGTTTTTTAATATGTTTATATTTTCGGAAATAATAGCTACAAAAATAAAAAAATTGCGTTCCACCCCTTTTATTTAACATCTAAAGCATAGGTTTAAAAAATCTCAAAAGTAGAACTTTATAAAATTTCTCTACACAAAAAATATTTTGAACTTGATAGGTTCAACAGTTTTTGAATAACTACGGAATCATTCACTGAGCATGGCCCAATATGCTCATGGCCGGTCTTTTCACTCTAAATACGAGTGATTTTTCTATTAAATGAGTGTCGCAGATACGAGTTTGAGTAAATATACCGACGATCATCATCAGCCTATGATAGTCCACTGCTGGACGTAGGCTTCTCCTATTATCTATGCGTATAGACGCATTAGGAGGTAAATGCCCATAATCGCCACGCGAGCGGATTAGCGATCGCAGTAATGTGTCCACTATGATGACGCTAATGCCCATCATCAATCTTTTATCAAATAGTGGTCAGTGACACTTCAATCCCTTAGTCGACTCTTACTACACCCGTAGGAGGAGTTTGGGTGGTGACAAATGTAGTCTTACTGCCGTCACCACACGGCCAATAGCGACGATATTTCGCGTGATATATCAAAGATCGCATCACGCCTGCGCGGAAGAGCCAACTCTCACTGCGCATAGTGCGCATACTTCGAATACGAGACATGTTTGTTTACCAAGAGCTAGCGTCGCGTGTTAAGGCGCTATCTGCTTATTTTAGTTGAGTGCTCAGGAGGACTACTACGGTCTACTAACGCGATTCAGTTATAGGACCTAGACTTAATTATAATGTGTCAGTTTTATAGAATAACTGTCAAAAACTGACAAGCTGGACCTAAATTTAATCGCAGAGGTCATGGTAGCCCCCAGGAGATTTCAAAGCACCATGCGTTAAAATGGGCCCAAAACCAACAGACGTGGGAGTTGCGATATTAAATAGCTCTTTAAGTCTACTTCATTTAATTATATGGGTACAAAGTCGAATTCCATTGCAGAACTGAGATATTCATATTTTCATTCAGAGTAAATACGAACTATGAAGAATCTGTGGCTAGGGTATTGAACATTTTGGAGGGTAGACAGCATTTTGTATATCTGGGATCTGCAATGGTATCTAACTTGGTGCGATAGAACAAAATTAAGTATATTTGTAGACCTATTTAATGACCAAACTTTTAGCTGTGTTGGTTCTGGGTCCAGGCTCGTACTAAGTTGCCCATTGTCCTTTCTTAAGGTGTATTTTGAAATAGGATTTTATTAAAATCTCAAAGAATTATTCATGCTACTATATTATGTGTAATCGTACTCACGTATCGTAGTCGTAATGCAAGCGAGCAGGATAGTAAAGTAAGTCGGCGTTAATAAAACGGCACCAGCTCATGATAAGCACACTGAATGTTGCATGCTCTGCACACATAAGATTATATGAGATAATGAGATTTCGCTAGATTATTAAAGCAAGCGATTATTATTAATGATAATTAATTTGTAACAAATGTTTTGCACGCGGCGACTACTGGCCTACCTAGCAATGTGGTGGATTTAAAATGTTATCTTTATTGTATCTTTCAAATGTGCACAAAATTGTAGTGGCAGCAGTAAGAATACACTTGTCAACCTCAACATCCTAACTATTCCCGCAGGTGTCGTAAAAGGCGATTAAGGAATTGAAGTGCCACTGACCGTTCGTTTATAAAAGATTGATGATGGGCAGCAGCATCATAATAGTGGACACATTATTGCGATCGCCAATCCGCTTGCCCAGCGTGGCGATTATTTGCATTTACTTCCTAATGCGTCTACACGCACAAATAGGAGAGGCCTTTGAGATTGGCTGATGATGTGTGATGTGATATCTATACGATTGTCCATGGATGATCGATGGTACCCCAAATTGGCACACATAATGAGCTCCACAGACAATACTACAACCATAACAATGAGGTGTTGGACTGCTTGCTGTAACATCCTACATGGGCTAAAAGCTTCATTACTGAAAATGTGAAAACTATGAAGCTCCAATAAAGCTCTGTAATAGGGAAATCTAAAGTTTAGGGAAAAGTATAAAATAAACAAGGTATAGAGAGGAAAAAGAAAATATTTATTAAATTGAAATTTCTTATTAGTTTTACAATTAAATCTAAGGACTCTACAAGCTCTGTATCTCATTTGGTCTGGTTAGGACTTCATGAGATACACCGTCATGATTGCTAGGGCCAAATACCTAAGTCAGGAAAACATGACGGTACAAAAACCTGACGCCAAAGGTTAACCTGCACACACACACAAAAATAGAAATTAATATAATAAAATATTGACAATAGCATGATCATCTAGTGGTAAATTAGACAACATTATGATAAGTAATAACCCAAATCCTCTGAGGTATGAGAAATGTTACAAAGTCTATGTCCGAAATATGGTCCAACAAACAATAATATCAAAGCCATTTGACTATTCTACACAAGGAGTTAAATGTAAAGTAAATAGAAAGCTTGATTTGAATTCATGAACTAAAGACCTTAGACATTAGTACAAATATGTAAATGTTATAGAACACACTAAAATTGTCATATCTATCCTTAAATCTGCAGTGATTACTAGCTAGATGAAAATAATATTTTAAATGTCAAACATTGTCTCTACAAAGCTTAGATAACGTCTATAAAATGATCCAGATAAATAAAAGAGATTACAATTTAGACTCGTATATGATACCCCATATATGCCAAGTGTAAATTTAGAATCTAACAGTAGAAAATTAAGTTAAGATTATGAAGAGTAATTTAAAAGAGATAAATTAATAAAGTTGTAAAAATTGGATTTAAATTTTATGAATAACCTTATGATAAACGCTTAAGACTAACTTATCAACTATAAACCACGCTTAGTCTTACATAATAGCTGCCTATGATCAGCTATAAGCCGCTCGTACGAGTATAATATATTAACCAAACGCACACGTAATTATGTTGGCCAATGTCTGAACGAGAGTCTCAGCGTGGACCGATTCTATACAATCCAGATTGGGTATTTAGAGTTGCAAACCGATGCAAAACCCTCGAGTATAACGATGGACTTGTATAGAATATCCGAACGCTAGGAATAGATCCGAAGATACAAATTCAGAGACTTGAGAATAAGAATATGACAATATGCCTCACAAGACGTTAATGTGTAATATATATGTAAGCCGTATGATTAGATAAGTCCCATAGCGTTATGAGACAACCACTTTTATGTAATAGTATTCTACAAGAATACTCAGAAATATTATGTTTGATATAACATTATTATGTCTTCAGCAAGCCGAGGCAAAGCTGAAGTGAACGCAGAAATAACGATGAATCAGTACCTTAATACTAAACCACTTAAAACTAACTTATAACTAAATGACGCTTATGTTTTATACTGTGTTGATGAACACACGCATGACAAGAGTAATGTCTGAACGGGAGTCTCAGCGTGGACCGATTCTATACTATCCATATTGGGTATTTAGAGTTGCAAACCGATGCAAAACCCTCAGGTAAGTCAACAGACTGGCATTGAGAATATCCAATCGCTAGGAATAGATCCGAAGATACAAATTCCGAGACTAAAATAAGAATGTGATAATTTTGTAATAATAATACTCTTTTCTAGAAGAGTCATACAATAATCTGGAGTCAATGTGGGCATGACAATGACGATGATAATGGAATCAGTTAGTTGAGATAGCAAGAATACGTATATAATATATTGATTGGTGTATCTTTTGAACACTTAATACAAGCACCGAATTATTGTTCAATATGAATTATACTTGTTTGCATGGCTACAAAGGTACCCCTTGTATATATTACCTCTTTGACATTTAGAGAAGGCAATCCAGAACCCGTAGTATTACATATAAAAGAACCAAGTGTGACCATAGTACTGGGAATTGCACATCAATGCACAGTATTATTCAAGCTCCATGGTAGCAAGCCCAGCCCGAAAGCATGAGACAACTAAGCCAATAGTCTGTAAGATCGTTGAGCTTCGCACTTGCAGCCTCGCCCATATAGTATAAAAATTAGATTGTATGTAAATATATAATTGGGGTCTTTAACCACAAATGTTAGCAAACAAGGGTACAGATGTCTTATCGTATGCTATTTGGACGTCTTGCCAGAATAGTTCTAGCCAAGCGGTCCATTTCGCGAGTGTAAATAAATTACAAGCCCAAGCGATTCACCCTTTTCAAAGATCACGCGAGGGCATCGATCAAAGACGAAGTTCTACCATGAAACTCGTGGTCCCCTAACAAATTAGGTGACTTATGAGAACCTCGATCCCGGACGTAAGCAGAGTTTAACTAAATTTAATATTAATATTTCCATAATAGTTACTAGAACCACATCTCTCAACTAAACGAATCACATTATCAAAGATACATAAGCCCAATTCCATTAATTACAACTTTATTGTTAAACGCGGTCAATTCCAATTCAAAATAATAATTTTAGCATTTTAATCAATTCTGTGAATTTATACGTTCCGTTATATGATGTAAGTAGCTCAAATTATGCTTTAATTGACAGTAGGGTAATATATACTTAAATGTTTAGAATAAGTTTAAAATATTAAAATCTGGATCATTTTATAAGTATCAAATCCATAACGCACACGTGATATACAGTTTATAATCATTGTAATGAATCACGCATTCATACTTTCTAATATACTATCGATGGATCAACTATTTCTACTTAGTGACTTCAATTACTGCGTGATTCATTAGCAAAGAGCCGCGTCTAGATAAATCAAGTAAGTGGATGCACTGATCATAGCCCAATATTTATGACATTAAATATAAGATATTAAATAGCAGTGCGTTGTCAATCTAGAACTTGTAAACAGCAATATAATTATGTATTATATAAGATTCTCAATCACGATTGACAACTAAAATATCAACTGCAGTTATATGTCGTACGGTAGATGTTAAATCTGTAATACCCTTAATTCTAAATGAAACGTATATCCGCTCGAATGGACGATAATAATGTATGGAATAACAGTGTAGACCCAACACGTAGCACGCGAGCAGTGACGCCGAGATGCAGACGCTGTATATGGCACCCTTATGAATGGAGTAGCAGGGCCGACCTAACACGAAGCACGCGTGTAGCGGTGTCGTGATGTCGTCTGTACATGGCGCCCTCTCTCTCGTACGCACGAAACACCGGAAAGTAGAAAAGATCATGTTTATAAGAGGTATTCATAAGAAGTTAATAATTTTGATTACGGATTATAATTGAACGGAATAATAGAAGAATACTAAAAGAGTATTCAAATACTAAAGCTAATCAAGCAATTATTGCCCATGAAATGTTCTGTTTAATCGATAATTATTCCAATAAAGTATAAACTCTAAATAATTAACCAATAAAGCATTAAATAGCGGTATTCAATTAAAATAGCTCCTAGCCCGCTCTCCATAACATTAATATAATATATTTAAGTTTAGAATTATTTTTCAATATGGCACACACTTAATTTGGAGGGTAGATTTTCCTATCTATTAAATAAACTAGAAGCAACACACCAGTTCAACGGAGTCCTGTCAAGACAAAATGGCTGACGCCTTTGAGCATCACTTGCGACCGACGAAGTATTAGATGCTGATGTAACTGCAGGTACTAAGCAGTTCTCGTAGTGTCGACTCCGCATTTCCACACCCTTCATCCCTGGATGATATGGCCTCTCGCCGATGGACATGAACCGGAAATGAGAAATATTTATTTAGTTACCTACCAACATTTATACACTGTACAATATGATGAGAGCTATAATCTAATACGGAAAGCAGCCATCCTAACATCTTCGCTGCGGCAATTACCTTAGCTCACAACTAACCATACTTTGTAAGGGATCGAAAGACCCCCAACCCCCAACCGCAGTGAACGTATTAAATACAATAGTGTGCTAAAATAATACCACAAGCTCACAGCGGAGTAGAATGGCACTGAATTCAAGGCCAAATTTAAGGGAAACACTATATCTAATAATCAAATATTAATGAATCGAAGTATTTATAAAACACCATTATAAAACAGTTTATTTAATTATTCACTTTGTAAGTATCACATTTTAACACTGATGCGATAGGCTTAACTCGTAACTAACCACACCTTGTAAGGGTCGAAAGACCCCTACCGCATTGAACGTGTTAACACGTGGCGCATCTATACAACCTACATGAACCAATGCTGCGCGCTCCACTAGTCTACTACTGTCGACCAAAGAATACGGCAACCTAATAATTAATACAGAAAATATTTAGATAAACATGTTACGTTATTAAAATGTCACTCGATTATCTTCGTATTGCCGTTACGCTGAACATTATAATGCAAGTTAAGTAAATTAAATCAACCGGACACACGCACGACCACAAGCAATGATTTATCATTATATTCCTGTCATAGATTGCAATTTAAGATCCAATCTGCATGAAAACCATCCAGACACGGGCCCTGTATCCAGACACCCCCACACAAGCCGGACCCCAACTACAAGCTAAAACTAATTCATTAAATTAATATTAAATAACTTACGTTCGTCCCTGTGTCGGTTTGCCGTAAACTTATAGTAGTCCCTAATCAACCAGTACGATTCGCTACCACTTAGTAATTCTATAAAGCATTGTCGAAAGTATGTCGAAATAATAACTATTCAATATTTAGACTGAATAAACACGATTAGCACAATTGAACACGCATAACAGAAACTAGATATTTGGGCACGCTCCTCTGCAAAGAACCACGTATTCATTTAATTTTCAACAGAATCTGAATCTACCCACTTTCTAACATATCGCTGGAATTCCGTATGATTCGATGCACCTATTATTGTACAAATCACAAAGCAATCCCTATAAATATAAAGTATGCCAGAGGCGACGTACCATATCCATGTGGTGCATCCTTTGTGCGCCCAAATGCCGGGTGGTACCGCATTCCTATCTTCGAATCACGCCCAGGAATGGTGTTACTCGCCCTATGCCTCCGCTGCCGTAATGCCTGCCTGCTATCTCTGTGAACAATTCTAGACACGATATGCCTTACGAACTAAACTCACTGACTTCCTTACGACTCGACGCTCTGCCGACGAAAAAGCCTCGAATACCTGTTACACTCCCTTAAGTCAGATTCTCTCAACTCTCATTCTCAATCCCTCAATTGTTCGTTCATTCGACGTCTTTGAATCACCTCATACTGAACATCTTTTACCATTGGCTAACAACAAACTAGCTCGAATCTGATTGGTTGAAATTCTACCCGCTCTGTTAAATTCCATAGTATCCTGAATGAAAACACTGACGTACAATTGTAGGTCACGTGGTACGCGGCGACGTCATGATATTTTAAATCGAACGCCTACAAAAAGAATTCAAGCAAAGAATTATCTTCAATTGATGTCGATACGTTACATTGCGCAAGCGTTGACAATGCGAGAGGTTTAGGGATGTTGCAGACATGATGACGTCACATACATTTGCAGTATGTTTACGACACTTAGGGCCAGCAGTGTTATTCACTAAGGAAACCGCCTTGCTAACAGCGCTGTGTCAGCGCTGCGGCAGCGTCGAGCCTAAAAATGGTATTCACTAATGCACTTTAAACGACACTAGCGCTCGGCGACGAATGCGGCGTGAGCTGGAACTACACTGCGTCGAGAGTTGCCGCCTACAGTTCGACGACGAGCTGTTCTATGTTAGTGAATACCGTTTTTCGCAGCGCTGCGCTCTACGTCGAAGTGAAGGCTGTCTCGTCGTCGAGCTCGTTGACGAACGCAGCGTCGAATGTGTGAATAAGAGAATAGCTTAGCTGGCCGTATAAGCACACGGCTAAAGGTCTCTGTCCACTAGACCGTACCATACCAAGACCGTAGCATGAACGTGTCAGACAAAAACTATTCTTTGTATTGAAACATATGAGACTGTGCCCACTAGGACGTTCCGGCGCCGGCAACAGCGTCTCATACTTTTCCATACAAATACTAGTTTTTTGTCTGATACGTTCATGCCACGGTCATGGTATGGTACGGTCTAGTGGGCAGAGACCTTAAGTGACGGCAGTAACAACACATCTGTCACCTCCCCAACTCT
>JALPQI010020580.1:0-20922 GCA_025490895.1 Thaumatotibia leucotreta | reverse complement strand
CACTTACTTCATAAGAAATTTATAAATTATCAAATTCCGTGTAAAATAAACGTTTAACCCGGGTTGCTTGATTAACCCAGGTTGTGGCAATTTGCCCTAACAGACATTATGGAAAATTTTGTTTACGCGAAATAGCTAAATTCCCGCAGTAGAAATGTACTGTCAACAATAAGTAAAAGCAACGTCCCTTTTTTGTTCGTGGTACGCGACAGGTGCAATTTTTTGTACGACTTATTTTTGCATGGAAAGTTTCAAAAAGTATATATTTTTAAAAACTACAGTAAATATGCTATCTTTTAGTTTTTTTTTTAATTTCATTTGTTTATTTGGTTATACTTATATAACGCTTCAATCAAAATAAAAACGGTGGTTATTTTACATTTATACCGATAATTCTTTTTTATATATGAAACTCATCATTTTTATTATCAAAAATGAATTCCCCGTGTTTGTTTTACACGAAAATTATACCAAACAATGCATAGTAGGCCTAAATATTAGGCGAAAAAATATTAAACATAACCCATCCGTTTGCACATTCACCCCCCTCCCCCCTCGTTCAGGGGGGGAACTGCTTTTCCCTCCACATCTGAAAACTGTTATTTTTACACCCTCTATCTCTGGTAAAAATTACAAAACTGTAACTCACAGCGCACAATTTTTTCCATTTGGACCTCTACTACAAGGAAGAGTTGGAGATAATATATATTATTTGCTACTCAGTTTTACCAATAGTTGCTGATCAAAACTTGCAAGTTTAAAGTTAGCTTAATACAATTACAACTTAGTATTGTAGTAGTACCTATAATGGTGTAAGACACAGCCTATTTATTCTCACTTATCTTAACTTTTAAAACAGTTTCTAACCACAAAGTACACAATTTTAAAAGAATACTAGTTCTATGAAAATATTTAGCAAACTCATGTAATTATGTAAAGTCTATGATTGCTCGACAAGTTTTGATCTATTAAGAGGACCCTCACCAAGAAGTACCCTCGGCCAAAACCCGACGTGCACTCGTCATAATTCTAAGTCTTTAGTTGAGATATTTAGGGCGTTGTAATTTGTAATGCATAAGCAAAATGCACCCATGTGTCTGTCATTATGGATTATCTCACTTTCTTTGAAAACGCATTATAATACGGCATCTAATGTTAGTCTGTGATTCCGTACTTCCCGTAGTACAAACTGTACACAATCTGAATACATTTGATGCAGTCTGTGATAGTGTGTCGTGAGATTTACGGGTATTAAGGTGTTAGAAACCTTAGATATCTGAGAAAAGTTTAATTGCTAATGGGTTTGATACAGTTTCTAATATAATGAGGGTGCATTACGAGATAGTGCTATTAACCGTTATTTACGCGCAAAGTGAGTTGAAACATTTTGTAATTTATTTGTTTTTCGGTGTTTACAAATACAAACTGACCACATGGGGCATAAAGTAAAATCCCATAGAACAGTCAATATTTATACGTAGATGATACGTTTGCCTGTGTTAACCTCCTGCCGCCCAAAGACCTTCCTAAAGGTCTCCGATTGACTAGTGGTTCCGCCCACACATATTACCACATTCAACTTATAGACGCCCAATAGTCCTTTTAAAAGGTCTCCAACTTCAACCTCTCACAGAACTTCAAATTAATCGTGTATTAAAGTTGGATGGTTCCAGAACGATAGTGTCAGGTTTGAAGTTTTGGATAAACGTCAAGCTGTCAACCATTATCAGACAGTTGTGAGTTAACCTCCGCAACAATGGAGAAGCATCGAGGACGTAGAGAGTAAAACCATGATTATCTTTGATATCTTGGTAGATTTCTGTAATGTTTTTGTTGTAAAAGGTGCATAAAATATTCATCTTGGTTTTTCAATATATATTTTATCATGAATCTATAAATTTGTGTAAATACAACAACTTCTAATCGGGAGACCTACGAGAAGGCATGCGGGCGTTAACTTGTATTGGCATTTTAAAAGGCCTACGGGCTTTAATCGTTAGGATTGGCAAATATGTATGTTGATTGAATGAAAAATTAGGAAATTCAGCAATGTTAATTCAGCTATTGGCATCTTAAAGTTTTTTTGTAATCTTTTGTAATTTGTAAATGATTATATTTGGACAGAGCGTTCAATGCTGATTTATTTAGTAGGTAATTAAGATATTGATCTCAAGTTAAGTTTGCCATTGACTGAGTTTTTTACTGAGTGAGTAAATTAGAATGTAGGTGTTCTAAAAATCTGAGAGAAAAGTAAGCGCAATACAAAAAATACTTTTTAAAGCAATTTTTATTTATAATCCCTTATTTCCTATCCTACTTAGGTAAATCTTTTTATTATTTGTATGCAAAAATAGGATAATGTTATATAGCCAAATAACGTTCAGGATGTGATTTTAAAAGGCATATGGGCGGTTACCCTATTTTTACATAAAATACCGACGTGGTGAAGTTTAGTGCCTAATTATCGGGTCGTCGTCCATTTCATATAAGTTTTATTATTTTTTTGGTATACAATATATGATATATTTTAATAATCAAATAGTCATGGCTGAAGAAAATGCCGGTTGTTGCCAATATAAAGGTTAATACGTAGCAATGTTATTAAACCTACCAGATTATTTTTTATTACTGGTATTTTTTAACTTTTATTATGATTTATTTTTTATATATAAATAAATATATAAATTATCTATGTAATGATTAAATGTTTATTTCAATTAACTCAAAAATAAAAGAAATAGAAAATAAAACAATTCTTGAGGTAGCAGCCCGGAGACCTTTTAAAAAGACATTGAATTTCAATGTTTTTTTGGTATCTTAGCCCTCTACTCATATGCCATATAATCCACAAAAAACCCTACACTCGTACAATAATGCTAAATCAATAATATCGTACATGGAATATCTTGGGCCCGAACCATGTGAACCTATAAAAAGGCCTCTGGGCTGCTGTCCAATCTTTGGTCAGAAAATTCTGGGCGGCAGGAGGTTAAATGGAAAAACAAAGCTTACTCGTGGTGTTTAACATAATTCGACAAAGCACCGCGTGGTGACGGCAGTAAGAATACATTTGTGACCACCCCAACTCTTCCCACTGGGTGTCGTAAGCCGACTAAGGGATTGAAGTGTCACTGACCATTTATTGAAGATTGAGGGTGCGGCTCCACTGACGCGGAGCGGAGCGGAGCTGTGCAAAATTGACCAATTACATTCTTCAAATTCGAATTCGAAACATTGTGATGCGTTCTCATTGGCCGAGCTCCCACAGCTCCGCTCCGCTCCGCGTCAGTGGAGCCGCACCCTGATGGTGGGCAGCAGCGTCACCGTAATGGACACAATACTGCGATCGCCAACCCGCTTGCCCAGCGTGGGGATTACGGGCATTACCTCCTAATGTGTCCATATGCATAAGTAATAGGAGAGGCCTACGTCCAGCAGTGGACTGGGCTGATGAATGAATGACGACATAAAGCAATTAGCAAGCATCGGACAAACGCCCGTCATTTCGAAAAAATAACCCTGTTCCGTACAGTAGAGACTTCCTTATCTTATGATGTTATTTTTTTATTTTATAAGATTTTTTTATAACACTAGATTATCACTTATTATCTATTTAGGAGATCCCAACTCCTTCTTACTTGTATCTACCCTGATTGTGAATTTATGACAAATAAACGACTTAGATTTTTTGATATTGAATTTTGATCTATTGAGTGTATAATTAACTTTTTCGGTTACCGCGATAGCTATTCATGAAATGAAACAATTGAAACGAATTATATCGCGTATAATAATTAATTTATAACGACGTTTCGAACAATCATGGTGTGCACAAGTATCTAAGAAATAGTTGGGATCTTCTAAATAGATACTTTGCGTTCGTATTATAAAAAGAATATCTTAAATAATTACCTTAAATTAATAAAATATATGTTAACATCATAAGATAAGGAAGTCTCTACCATACGGAACAAGGGTTATGTTTTCAAAATGACTGGCGTTTGTCCGATCCTTGTTAATTTTGTACATGTTGTGTTTTATAATAGGTATAATTACGCGATTATTTTCTAGTTGGCAACGGAGTCTACTGGAACCAGATTCACTGCGAGCTGGACCTGGATGAAAGCGTCCCGGAAGGGATCGTGCCCAAGGACCAGATCGGCCGGTTCCCCTGGATCGGCGTTATTCAGCACAACTTCTGTATGTCACCATAAATTAAACAAGTACACTATAATAGTCCATTACGACACAAGAGCGAAAAACATAAAATTCGAAACGAGTGGCGATGTTTTAAAACACGACCGATAGGGAGTGTTTTAAATGGATACGAGTTACGAATTTGGTTTTTGCACGTGTCTCGTACGACGTTTTTTTAGTGCAGGTGGCCCTCCAGAGTTCTGGACCTGACGTAAAATGACACATTTCTCGCACTAGAGCCTAAAAAAGGCACCATCTGTACTAAAAAGTATATTTACGTAGTAAATAAATATGTAAGTTAATATCTTGCAACATCTTACACAAATCGATCTAGTCCCACGGTAAGCTCATTTAAAGTTTGTGATATGGCTGCCAAGCGACGATATATATACCTAATAGATAGATACTTAAATACATAGACAGCCACGACTAAGGAACAAATATTTGTGATAAATAAATACACAAATAATCATCATCATCATCATCATCAGCCTATCGCAGTCCACTGCTGGACATAGGCCTCCCCAATTTCACGCCACCGTTCTCGATCTTCGGCTGCTCGCATTCAGCTCCTGCCAGCCATCCTGCGCAAATCATCGCTCCACCTTGCCTGAGGGCGTCCTACACTACGTTTGCCGAGACGCGGTCTCCACTCAAGAACTCGTTTACCCCAACGGTTGTCGGTTCTACGGCTAATATGGCCAGCCCACTGCCACTTCAGCTTGCTAATACGGTGGGCTATGTCGATCACTTTGGTTCTCTGCCGGATAACCTCATTTCTGATTCGATCCCGCAGAGAGACGCCGACGAGAGACACAAATAATACCCTGGCCGAAATTTGAACCCGGAATGTCCAGCTTCGTAGGTAGGGTCACTACCAACTAGGCTACGGAGGCTGACATACCTATACATAGTTTGCAAATACTATGCAGGTATTATCCACGACATTTTTTTTCGGTATAAACAGACCTACTACCGCGAAAATCGAAGAGGATTTTCTCTGTCACTCAAACGAAGGTGTCATTAGAGTGAGAGAGACAAATACTCGAAATTTAAGAATTTCGCTTTTCGCGGTAGTACTGCTACTGTACGATCGAATACTCTTTCTCGGGGGTAGGTACGGTCGGCTCTAATAATATGTATACGATTTTGATCCTTATGCCTTTGACATACATTCCAAAATGTATACATATTATTAGACGCGACTGTACAGATAATAAGCACGTGTTCTCTCCCTCCTTTAGTTTAATAGCCAATCAGTATAAGTGGCACGTGTTAAAGTGTTTATGTACTTATATATTATATAGTTACCTAACCCACAACCCTCTCGTAACTATGAGAGGCATCCATTGTCGGTCGCAGGTCGCGTCATTCAAGAGGCTTGTGGGATATGATAGATAAGCCTTGTCTCCTTGGATTGAGGATGTACTTGTGTTGTAACTTGTAAGGCAGTGGATAGACGGTCAATTATTTTCCAAGTCTCACATCAGTCCATAGACAGAGTTCAAATTCGCCTGGCACAGGCAACAGGCAATAGGATTTCATTTTCCGATCAACCGATTACAATATAGTAGCATAAACGTGCCAGAATATAAGTAGTCTATTTCTGATTTTTTTTTTAAATCGGCATACGCGTTTTCGAGTAATCGAGGAACGTACATAAAAAATGATTTCGTTGAATTGTTAACCTCCTCCTTTTTTGAAGCCGACATTACATAACCAAAATTGATGCATGAAATAGTACATTACGACACAAATACGAATTTCTTTTTTACACGTGTCTCGTACGAAGTTTTTTAGTAGCGATAGCCTTAGAAGTTTTGGAACTGACGTAAAATGAGCCATTTCTCGCACTAGCGCCTAAAAACGACACCATCACCACCTCATTTACTAAGAAAGTCTTTTTTTCGCGATTTCTGCTTGTTGCTGCATGATTAGTAACTCTGTAAACCCAATGTATATTACAATGGCATACCATATAACTAATATGGGCCGAATGTTACAGTCATAGCCGAGAAGATGCGGTATGCCATCACGTCAGCAGTGCTGATCCACCCTGCCTATGCGCTCGCGCCGGCAGAAGACATGGCCAAGATCAACCGGCAGACCATCACGTGAGTTTCGCATCAATCAGTCGGTCCCTAAATACAGAGGATCCTGATTGCTATGATGATAAATGTCGCTGCCTACTAGGGTAGGTCACTGATGTATGAAGAAAATAAAGTATTTGTTTTTTACTGGGCACAGTTGTAAATAGTTCCGTTATTAGGTCGACAAAGAATGTGCAAAATGATTTGGACATCGGAATAAATTTTCTGCCTCCGGATCTAATTTAAAGATTTCATAGAAACTTCAGTACATTTTGTACTGAGCACAGTTGATATCCATGTTTTTACTTTTTGTTGCAACATGAGCTATGTTTGAGTATTGTGTTTACCTGGAAATAGCTTTTCTATAGTTACGGAGCCAAAAGAGACGAAAAAAAAGTCGAAAATAATAACTTTTTTTTGAAGCCCCATACATTTTAGGAAAATTTCTACTCAAATCCGAAGGCAGAAAAACTTAAATTAAAAATATAATAAAAATAAGAGTGATAATCAAACATCGAATGGCACCGTTTTGTAACTGCGCCCTCCAGAAAATCGAAATTTTTGAAAAATTACCCACCTTACTGCCTACCTCGTCTTAACGTAATCCGTAAATTATACTGGTTGTGCATATCTGGAACTATGTGCATTGTAGGGTAAAATGCGAATTTTATTATTATTTTTAAGTTTAAACCAATTTGTGGCGAGGAAGAGGAGACAGTGAGACACTTGATGTGCGAATGTCATGCCCTCACCAGACAAAGGAAGAAAGACTTCGTTTAGGGTCAGTCGTTAAACATATTGAGTTGATAGAACAATCCCTGGGATAGGCGAAATAGGGGGCAGTTTCACAAAAGATCCCAACGGGTCGAAGTGTATGGCCCCACCAATAATATAAGATATGGTTAATCTAATTACACCAGCATAAATTGAACTATAATTTATTTCATACAGAAATACAACGCGCTTCATCTTGTGGTTCAGTGAAACGGTGAAGCATACCATGCGGGTACAAGACTACGTGATGCACCATGAGTATGAGCTTGAGAAAACCTATGCTACCATTGCGTTGGTTGAGATCATGGCAGATGGAGCTACTACAAGGGGACACCCAAGTAAGTTTGACTATCGTGATCATCATCAGCCTATGTTAGTTCATTCCTAGACGTAGGGCTCTCCTATTAACTATGCGTATAGACGCATCAAGAGGTGAATGCCCATAATCGCCACGCTGGGCAAGCGGATTGGCGTTCGCAGTAATGTGTCCACTATGATGACGCTGCTGCCCATCATCAATCTTGTAGAATGGTCAGTGACACTTTAATCCCTTAGTCGACTCTTACGAGTTGGGGTGCTGACAAATGTATTCTTACTGCCGTCACCACACGGCAGTTAATGATTCGTGAATCGTGATACAAATACATTATTACATTATACAACATCTCTTAGTCTTAGTGACCTATAGCTCTAGGCAGTTCTGCTTCATCGTCATCATCATATCAACCGAAAGACGTCACTTTGGAATATAGGCCTACCCCAAGGATTGTCACAATGACCAGTTCTGCGCCTCCCGCATCCAGCAGAATCCTGCAACGTTCACCAGGTCATCACTCCACCTTCTGGGGGGCCCACGTTGCACGTTTTGGTACATGGCCGCCACTTTACAGCCTTTCCAGCCCTACGTGCCATGTGCCCCGCCACTGCCACTACAGTTTAGCGATTCAAGTTCAAGTTCTTTAATGTTAATAAAACACACGTCAAACTTAAAAAGTACATAATACGAAAAGAACTGAAATTATATAAATTAAAAATTGTCATATAAATTAAAAAACTAAAACACGAAAATCATCCAATACTACAAAAAAAAAAAACAAATTAAGTTTTTGTGTAACATTCCTGAACGGAGTAAAAAGCCTGGTCAATTAGGAAATCTTTTAACTTTTTGACAAACAACTCGTAAGAAGCCGCCTCCTTAATTTCACGGCTTAAACTGTTGTATATTTTTATGCCCACTACCCGCAATCAAATGAATTCGACGATTTTGCCAACCTGACAACGTTCGGAGAGCTATATCGGTTACTTTGGCCTCATTTGTAATACGATCTCGCAGAAAAACTGCACAGCCTTTGCCATTGCCCAGGACATTCAGATTCAAAGGCAGTCGTTCTACCTATGAATCTGAAAGTCCTGGGTACTAGGCACAGGCTCCTTGCGTAGACAACAATTAATCAAAACATTTTCTTTTCAGATGTAATTTTTCCAATCTGTCTCCCTTATAAAGGAGTTGGAACATTTGAGAACCTTTACGTCGTCAGGGTTACTGACAGTAAGTTTAAATAAAAATAAAATGCATTATCCTTAATGGTAATAATGTATTCATGTAATACTGTCTAATTTTCTGTTAAAAATCTTTAAGGGAAGAAATCGAGGGCCCGAGGACTGAAAACGTGTAGTATTTTTTTTAGTAAAAAAATCGTGCTAAAGTTAGTCAAAATTATACTTAACTAACTATGCTTGTCTCCTAACTCCTACTAACAATGTACCGAGGAGAAGTTTCAAAAGTTGCGAAACTTTTATAGATAATGTTCTCGGCAATTTGAATTTTACAAACAACGTAATCATGCACATATTATGTCTTTTAAGGTATATTTTTTGCCTTGTTTACTGAATTGTGAAATACAATATTCTTCATAAAACTTTTTTATAAGTTCTCATGGAAACATTCTCAATGAGAACTAACTTTAAATTCTCATGAAAATTCTCGGAAATTGCTACAAATTCATGTTTCTTGGATACGATCGCTAGTTTGTTTTATAATTATTATAATTATGTATTTTTGAACAGAAACTGGAGAGCTAATGAAGGAAGTTACCAAAGTAAACTACGTAGAAAAAGCGGATTGCGATGCGTTTTACGAAAAGGCTGAGGTATGTACCTGCTCTGATGTAGTGTTAGATTAAAATTGGAAAGTATCAATCTTGAGATGAACCTTAAGTCTTTGTAATAAGGCTTACGATTGGTCAAACGTTAACAGTACAAGAGTCGAGTAAATTCAAATACGTATAGAATGCTTGTGAGGTAGGTAGTAAACACACAATACACGGTGGTCATGAGACTCATGAGGGTACCGACAAACTTTACCCATGCATTTTGCTGTCAAGTTATAAATATGCCATTTTAAAACAAAAAAATATAATTTTTTTCTTTTAAAATGACGATGATTCTTTCGATATTTTGTGAAATACAAATTGTATCAGTAAAAAATTGTAACAATTTTACCTAATTGGAAAATTTTTTTATTGATTCAATTCTCATTCAATTATAATTGATTAAATTCAATGAACCTGACATAATTATCGTGATTCAGATCGTAGTAGCCCCTCTAGTCTGGTCAGCATGCCTCGCCAAGATGCCATTTTGCAATCGTATATGATCAGCGATAAGTAATAAATTTATGATAATGACAGATTCGTACGAATCACGTGACCATTTCCATACATTACGGTCACGCGACATCGCTTATCGTATGCGATTGCAGAATGCCATCTTGTCTAGGCCTGGGTGCTTAGGCAAGTTGCCAATCGCAAACGCTTAATCGTCAATCGTAAGCGAAAGCCAGCTAATTGTCTTTGTAGCACTAATATGAAAGAATGATAGAGAGGGAAAACTACGATACGGTACTAAGCGCTAGCGATTGGCAGCTTGGCTAAGCATCCTGCTGGGTCAAACTTAAAATCATGTTACGAGTCTTTCTAGTAGACATTTTAAAAGTTAAGGGCTATGAGAGCTAATTTTTAATCGACTTCAAAAAAAGGAGGAGGTTCTCAATTCGACTGAATTTTTTTTTTTTTTTGTATGTATGTTACCTGATATCTCCGAGAATAGTGAACCGATTCTAAAATTTCTTTTTGTGATCGAACGTGTATTACCCCGAGATGGTCCCATTGGCACCAAGTTGGGGTCTGATGATGGGATCCTGGAGAAATCGAGGGATCTCTTCAAATGTTACAGGTACATGTATGGTGCTTTTGGTAATTTTCATTCATTTACCTACAAGAATTTGCATTCAGAAAGTAGGATTTGAGGAAACCAATAATGGAAACAAATCGGGAATCTTGGAGAAACCGGTTGAAGTCGGTTTTTTAAATTTTTAATTTGGTGATTATCTTATTAAACCCTTATTGTCATTTAAAGGCACTCCTTTCCTATTGAATTGTATGATAAAAATCACGACTATACTCCTACCAGTTGCTTACTATTGGCCACAGGAAAGAGGGGCTCTACAGTTCAGCTGAACACGCACTTTTCCTTTCCTGTGGTCGATAGTTAACAGCCTGTGGACAGGTAGTAATGATTTTTATCATACAAAGCAATGGAAAAGGAGGACGTATTAATGAAGATTAGGCTTTCATAAGAAAATCAAGCTTTATAGGCCTTAACTTTTAGATTGTCCACCGGAAAGACTCCGAACATGGGTTTGCGTTTGATCCTGATCAGATCGGTTCAGCCAGTTTTTCTGCGCAGTTAAACTACCCGCTGATGGTGCCGACGGAGTACCTCTGTGCGACGGCGAAGGACCAGCAGCCGGCATGCGTGTGGGATGGCGGCTCTGTGCTGGTCTCCAAGAAGTCTGACAGCTGGATATTGGTGACGTACTTTATTATATTTGTGCGGCACAGATGGACTGGATCGACATACAGATCACTACCATCCCGGCCGAGAAGGCTGGGCAGAATGTGGGGTACATACTGCGGTCCGTGTCTCCCATCGAAATCGTCATGTACCCGCGTGAGATAAAGCAGGGTAGTCGTATCCAACGGCCCCACTCCGAACTACGAGTCATGTACCCGCGTAAGTTCAAGTAAATCAGGATTTTTCTCTGTCACTTTTATGACGCCTTCGTTGGAGTGATAGAGACAAATCTTCAAAATTTACGAACTTCGGTGTTCGCGGTAACAAACCAGATCATTATTGCTTGATGATGGGGAAACTAGTTTTCTACTTAACGGAGTACCTCTGCGCGACGGCGAATGAGCAGCAGCCGGCATGTGTGTGGGATGGCGGCTCTGTGCTGGTCTCCAAGAAGTCTGACAGCTGGATATTGGTGACGTACTTTATTTTATTTGTGCGGCACAGATGGGCTGGATCGACATACAGATCACTACCATTCCGGCCGAGAAGGCTGGGGAGAATGTGGGGTACATACTGCGGTCCGTGTCTCCCATCGAAATTGTCATGTACCCGCGTGAGTTCTTATAAAGCAGGGTAGTCGTATCGTATCCAACGGTCCCACTCCGAACTACGAGTCATGTACCCGCGTAAGTTCATGTAAATCAGGATTTTTCTTTGTCACTTTTATGACGCCTTCGTTGGAGTGTTAGAGACAAATCCCCAAAATTTTCGAACTTCGGTGTTCGCGGTAACAAACCAGGTCATTATTGCTTGATGATGGGGAAACTAGTTTTCTACTTAACGGAGTACCTCTGCGCGACGGCGAAGGAGCAGCAGCCAGCATGCGTGTGGGATGGCGGCTCTGTGCTGGTCTCCAAGAAGTCTGACAGCTGGATATTGGTGACGTACTACGAACAGATAAAACATGGAATCCGCACGCCGTACTAAATTGCCTTTCAAAAACGGTCCTAAATTTTAGTTGACAAGTGTCACCCCCTGTTAAATGCATCACAGCAATGAATTTGAATGTCAACCTATAAAAAATTAAACCATCATTTAAAAATAGTTGTGATTGGTCCATCAAAGTTTTGATTGGCGATATTCAATAAACATTTGTCAAAGATGTTGCGCCGAAATATGCGCGGTGTCACGAACGATGTCCTGCCCATCTTAGCACAATTGAACAATTAGTTTTGGGGGCATTTTTGAGCTGGCGTTAGACGTCCATGTTATATATGGTCGCAGGTGACGTACTATTGAATATAGACATTTGATATTGGCTGAATACAAGTGCTATATTATCTATGTAATGACTGCGATTTGAATTGTTTACTATCTAGTTCCACGAGTGCCAATGAGGAGTCAGTTGTTCGGTCGTCGCCCTTGAGAGCACACGCACGCTTATTTAGGCACTGGTCTCACCGCGTGTTACTAAGATATGAACTATTGGCTATAAACACGAACAAAAGATACGCACTCCCGTGTAAATAAAAGAGACACGGCGATAATCGCCCAGCGGTGATAGCTGATAGCTGGGCGAGTATCGCCGTGTGTCTTTTATTTACAACGAAATGCGTATCTTTTGTTCGTGTTTATAGCCGATTGTTCATAGCTTAGTAGCTCGCGGTGAGACCAGTGCCTTACCGGTGTTTTCTTATAGTGTATCGTTGAAGCTCCAAGTCGTACTTTATTTAAATTTGTGCGGCACAGATCCTCATGGAGTCAATGTGGGAAAGACCGTCTATCAGGAGTCCGTCTTCGAGCTGACTTCCACTCCTAACTCAACAGTACAAGACGCATTTGACGGACTCTTCTTCTTCTTTCCATCCTGTTATCCTCTGTTGGGGTGTAGGGCTCGAATCATTTTCTTCCACTGGCTTCGGTTCTGGGCAGTTTGGGTCACCTCATCCCACCCTATGCCCAACACACCCATCTCTTGCTCCACGGATCGGCGTCAAGTGAATTTAGGGCGACCACGCCTTGTCCCACCTTGCATCTTCCAGTTCACGCCTATTTTGGACATGTGGTTGTTAGGCTTCCTGAGAATATGGCCAATCCAATGCCATTTTCGTGCTTGTATCTCCGTCTGTATGGGTATTTGACTGGTGATACTCCATAGCTGAGCGTTTGATGGACGTTCCTTAAAAATAAAATAGACCGAACTTACCCACGCTGACTTTACGTCTATCACAGTCATTAATAGTCACACTACTACATAGCCATACATTATACAGTAAGTACTATATATTAATTCGTGCTAAGTTCTGGGGGGAGGGGGATGTAAATGTACTTATTTTAAAAAATTCGTAAATAACTCGTAAACCGTGGCTTATAGTAAAAAACGTTCTATAACACGAGTAATCTACATAAAATTCTCTATAAATCGGAATTTTTTGTTCAATTAATCATTCAATCAACTTTAGAGTCATGTCCATAATATAGCGCACATTTGTCCGATCTCTGATAATGATGGTTTTTGGTTCCAGCTAGGGTTCGGAACCCACGGGCCCGGCTGCGGCGCGCCTGCGCGCTTCGTCAGCGTCAACAGCCAGATGGATTGGATCGACATACAGATCACTGCCATCCCGGCCGAGAAGGCTGGAGAGAATGTGGGGTACATACTGCGGTCCGTGTCTCCTATCGAAATCGTCATGTACCCGCGTGAGTTCTTATAACTTATAATGCAGGGCAGTCGTGTCCAACGGCCCTACTCTGTACGAGTCAAGTATCATCATCGTCAGCCTATGATAGTCCACTGCAGACGCATTAGTAGCTAAATGCCCATAATAGCCACGCTGGGCACGAGGATTGGCGATCGCAATAATGTGTCCACTTCCACTATGATGACGCTGATGCCCATCATCATTTTTTTATCAAATAATGATCAGTGACACTTCAATCCCTTAGTCGACTCTTACGACACCCGCAGGAGGAGTTGGGGTGGTGACAAATGTATTCTTACTGCCGTCACCACACGGCCAAATTAGTCAGATTAAATCAGTCATGTATACTCCACTTCAAATACCATGGCCCGATGCTACTGAAAAGTTTTATGTGGCATCGGGCCATGGTATTTGAAATGGAGTATACCCGCGTTAAGTTCATGTAAATCAGGGAAGGAGCCTATCCAACGGCCCTACGAATTACGACATCTGAAAATTTCGGGGATTTTTCTCTGTCACTCTTATGACGCATTCGTTGGAGTGACAGAGACAAATCCCCGAAATTTACGAACTTCGGTGTTCGCGGTAGCAGGCCAGGATGCTTAGCCAAGTTGCCAATCGCTAGCGCTTGGTAGCGTATCGAAGTTTTCCCTCTCTGTCGCTCTTTCATATTAGTGCGACAAAGACAGTTAGCTGCCTTTCGTTTACGATTGACGATTAAGCGCTAGCGATTGACAGGTCATTTTTGCTTGATGATGGGGAAACTAGTTTTCTACTTAACAGTCCCTCTAACGCATAACTCCGTATAAACTATAATATAATGCTGTTTGAATATTGATATATGGTTGAGAGCAATGAATTAACTCGGGGTTAACTGGGTAAGTTAGTAGAATACATTCCTTACAGTAACTCCGGTTTTTTAATTAATTTACAGAGGCGAATCGTAAGGATATTTTGTATGTAGATTACTAAAATTACTCAAATAAAGTAATGCTTGTAACTGGCATGTGTTTTATATAAATAAAATCCACTCGCGATCTTTTTCTGGGAAAACCCTATTACAACTTGCACTGTTCAGAATCAGCCGTTAACCCGGTTAGTTAATTCCGGGTTAGCGGCCGATGAAAAAGACCGCGAATGGATTTATTTATATATCTGATTCTCAATCAAGTAATCTAAGGTTTAATACCGTAGCTTAGTTAATTCCGGGTTAGCAGCTGATTCTGAACATTGCAAGTGGTGCTGATTGTGTTTATTCATATATTTCTTAGTACAGATGGTGCCTTTTTACGCGCTAGTGCGAGAAGTGGGTCATTTTACGTCAGGTGCAAAACTTCGGAGGGCCATCTGTACTAAAAAACATCATACGAGACACGTGCAAAAACGAAATTCGTAACTCGTGTCGATTTAAAACACGTATCGGTCGTGTTTTAAAACATCCTCTTTTAGAATTTCATGTTTTTCGCACTTGTGTCGTAATGTACTATTGTGTGTATGTTATAGCTGGCACGCACGAAAAAACGATGGAGGGACAATGCAAGAGGACCAAAACCGTCTCCGTCCTCTACAGAGACAGTTCCGAGATTCTCATCACCAATAACTATGGACGAGGGTTTTTCTTTGTGAGTGTCATTTCATGGAAGTCGCGGAGATCCCTTCTTCTGGTCAAAATAAGGTTTAGCTGATGCCAGTGGCCAGATCGCGGGTGTTTGGCCTTTAAAATATGTATTAGTTACGCATAGTTGGTAATCAGTGCAAAACTCTAGTAAGCGTTGGCCATTTTCGTTTATATTGCCAATCCCATGGTAATCAATACATCCAGGCCACGTGGAGTGATCCCGACCCACTCGGGCATTAAAGTCACTCAAAATATAAAGACGGTCCCCACCAGAAACAGTTTTCACTGTTTCGGTTAGTTGGCTGTAAAATATGTCTTTGGACTCGTCCGATGATGTTAAAGTCGGAGCATACGCAGCAACTAAAGTAACATATCCGCTGCTGGTATTTAGTCTCAAGACAATTATACGTATATATTATATTTCATGGTATAAAGGTGCATTTAGAACAAACGAGCATTCGCTCATTCTATCCCCCACTCTATGAAATCAACGAATTTCGACGAATCACGTTTTGTGTAACGATTTTTCGTAGAGTGGGGGATAGAATGAGCGTATGCTCGTTTGGTCTAAATGCACCTTAAGCTGCACTAAAATCTTTTGGACTTTCAAAATCAGAAGTTCAGTTCGGTTTATTTTTTTTTATTGAGGAGATATATCACAGAAACATATGTAAATAAACTTTAAGTACTTTTAAAAGTATGTTACATATTCATCCTCGTAAGGCCCAACGTCCTATTTTTAGGACAACAAAATTTACTCATAACGGCCCATGACGTTATATTTTTCAAAGAAATATAAATTTTATTTTGTAGGTCCCAAAATTAAAAAAAAGTGTTCGTTTTTAGTAAAACGTCCCACTTTGTCGCTTACCATAAATACGAGATTTCCTTGTATCTTCATTGAATAAACTGGCAAAGCGGTTTTATGGCAAACGACAAAGTGGGACGTTTTACTAAACTCACTCACAAATGTCGTTTTTTCAGGACAATGGGTTATTATTTCACTTGTCCTAAAAATACAATGGGCCTTACGAGGTTAAATAAAAATGCTTCCTTAAAAGTATCTCACTGTGAACAAAGTACACCAACATAACACACGCCAAACAAGTATACGCTTAAGCATGAACATAATAACAATAAATAACAATTGAAACATGTTCATGATTTAAAAACAATATTAAGATACTTACGAAAGACAGTTAGTACAAATTACCCGGTAAAACAAATCCTGTTATAATTTTTAGATTTCTTCTCGAAAGATCAATACCTATTCTGATTAATCACCATTACGTTGTACTTATAGTGTTACTACTTTCATCATCATCAGCATCAGCCTATGCTAGTTCACTGTTGGAGGTAGCCCTCTGCTATTACCTATGCGTATTTGCGTCTATAACGCATTAGGAGGTAAATGCCCATAATTGTCAAGCGGATTGGCAATCGCAGTAATGTGTCCACTATGATGACGCTGCTGCCCATCATCAATCTTTTATCCAATAATGGTCAGTGACACTTCAATCCCTAGTCGACTCTTACGACACCCGCAGGAGTTGGGGTGGTGACAAATGTATTCTTACTGCCGTCACCACACGGCCAATCTCAGTCTCAGTGGCTACGTTAAAACACTTTCTTGACAGTTATCATTAGCTGATCAAGCCGACTTCACCTGTCTGCTGGTGCAGCTTCATTGCAACTTCCGATCCAACGCCGCCATGTGGGTGGAGCATCATTGCCACAGGGACATGTCTGGCTCGCATAGAGGCCAGGATAGGAAGCGGTAAGTGTTGAAATAGTACATTACGACACAAGGGCGAAAAACACAAAAACCTCACCAACCCAAGTTGCAATGTAATTAGATCTATCCATGAACTGCCGTAATCGTACACAAGTGCGAAAAACAGGAAATTCGAAACGAGTGGTGATGTTTTAAAACATGACCGATAGGGAGTGTTTTAAATCGACACGAGTTACGAATCTCGTTTTTGCACGTGTCTCGTACGACGTTTTTTAGTACAGAGGCTCTCCGAAGTTTTGGACCTGACGTAAAATGTGGTAAAATGACACACTTCTCGCACTAGAGCCTAAAAACGGCACCATCTGTACTAAAAAACTATTTTAAAAAACGTTGTACGAGACACGTGCATAAACGAAATTCGTAACTCGTTTCGATTTCCTGTTTTTCGCACTTGTGTCGTAATGTACTATTACGGCAGTTCATGGATAGATCTAGTTACATTGCAACTTGGGTTGGCGAGGTTTTTGTAAGCTTCCGTGGCCTAGTTGGTTGGTGCCTACGAAGCTGGAGGTTCCGGGTTTGAATCCCGGCGAGGGCATTATTTGTATTTATTTATCACAAATATTTGTTCCTTGGTCATGGCTATCTATGTATTTAAGTACCTATCTATCTATTATATATATCGTCGCCTGTATGCTTAGCACATGATTGGCGCGACAGTATCTCGCCGCGAGATAGTCTATCCGTCCCTCTTTTGTTAATATAGCTAGCGAAGGACGGGAAATCTATCTCGCGGCGACATACTGTCGCACCAATCATGTGCTAAGCCTGCTGGTACCTCATCACAAGCCTTTCCGTGGGACTAGGTCGATCTGTGTGAGATGTCCCAAGATATTTATTTATTATTGGTCGCATTGAGACAGTAAGTGCTAGGACTATCATTATAGCCACCTAATCAGTTCTACTTAAAAATCGCTTGGCATGTACCGATCTCTTAAAACTGCATGGCATGTATGGGCCATTTTTTGTAACATAGGTTTTTTTCCTAACCTGATAGGATTTTTTCATACATTTTGTATGGCGTTTTTAACGGAATGGAGAGTTCGAAGAATGTATGTCATTTTTTCTCCTATTACGATTCCGAGCAGAAATCATATTAACAAGTTCCAAATTCAAAAAAACAAGTAGAACGGACAACTTTGAAAAAAATCGTCCATATAGGTACGTCGGGTTTTAGCCGAGGGTGCTCTGGAAGAAGACCTTATTAATAGATCAAAATATTATAATATTTTCTTCGGTTACTGCGAGGATTACACACAGACCACGAACCATGTAAAGTGCTCGAAACGTCGGAAATGTCGGAATGAAGTTAAAATTAGTTAATATACGCGAGTTTAACCGTTCTCATAGTTTTATTTCAGGATCAAAATATATTAATTTTCCGAATTAAATTACGGGAATGACATGTTTTACTGTACGTTTTAAATAATTTCCACCTTATTTGCAATTTTGCCGTAAACATGATAAATCCGGACATAATATCAGGCACCTGTCAAACCTTACATGCTCAAGCGCGGGATAGAAAGCTGTAATTCTTTAATGAAACACGTCATACCGGATATACTTATGATTATTTTTTATGAGCGTCGGGCCTAAGGGGATTTTATTATATAAATTATAATATATGTACTTTATGACAGACATGGATAATATATGTAGGTACTTTCTAGATCATTTTATGTCACTTTAAAATTATGGGAAGCACTATAGTTAAGGATAAATTAACGAGTTTATTATTGTATTTTTTATATACGTAAAACGAAATGTAACTAACTAGAAACAAAACTAACTGCTAATACCAATCTGTCCTTAAGGAAAGAATACAATAATATTTATACCATTGGAATTGAAATCTGTTACTAGAGTCTGGCTAATAAATTATTGCCCCAACTTTTGGCGGGAAATTCAAAAAATCTAGGGCTGGATGTGTGACCAGCCCTAGATTTTGTTTTGTTGGTGCAATATTTCATTAGCCAGACTCTAGTATGCACCTCTTTAAAATAAATTAAAAGCTTTTTTGCTAAGGAAGTGTTTCTACTCGGTGGAGGAATTCATGACTCATCATTTTAGTGCAGACATATTAGGTTCCTTGTAAGTAATCTTAAGCACTTAGGACATTTAGTATGAATGGGATTTAAAGAAATATCAGTTGTGTATAAAAATCTGAATATGTCATTAATTAATTAATTTTGAACCGTTTGACATTGAATATTATTTATTTCTTGTATTTTTTTCTTGTCAATTTTTATAAATTTTTGTATATTCTGTTGTATAATTATTATTTAGTTAATTTATGAATTATTCGTTATTATAAATTCACATACAATGTATAATTATTGTTCCTTGAATAAATGAAATGAAATGTATCGGTTCATACTCGTGCTTTTTTCGTTGCAGCCTCCAATGCTACAAATACTTCAAAACAACAGCCTACGTCGAGTTCCGCTTCACATTCTCCTACCTAGCCAAGATCGAGATGAAGGTGTTCGGCACGAGGGCCGTGGAGCCGTCCCCACCGCTGGACCCGTGGGCCGGAGAGATGACAACGCTCACGTGGTGGCCCACGGATGGGGAGCGGCATGGGCTGCGATGGGGGCTTTTCGTACCGGTCGATGCGTGGTGGTATTGGATGTAAACTTGTCATGTTATCTGCTGAACCATCCAATGACTGGCTCGAAGAAAAATTACCAAAGAATGTGTACAGGTGTAGTGAGAAATTACTTGCCTTCGGAAACGTTCGTAAACACATGCTGTTTCAGGCAGTGTCACCGAGTCTGACTGAAGTAGCATGACAGCTATTACTGTCAGTCTCAGTGAGATAGACTGAAACAGCATGACGTTGACGAACGTTTCCGAAGGCAAGTCATTTCTCACTACATCTGTATTATACTGTATGTTTAAGAATAAGAATAAGAATCATTTATTTGCTTTAAACAATACCAATTACACGGGTGTTAATGCGATAGGTGATAAGTTTCATGTTTAACCATTAATGGTATGCAAACTATGTACACAAACTATATATACAAAAACTTATAATAATATACTGCAATTTTATACATTATTCAATTAAACACAATTCATTCATTTAAAATATAATGTCATACAAGTTTACCTACCTAATTAATTATTTTTCATGTCTAAAAACTCTTTAGTGCTATAAAAATTGAATTTTTTAAGCCATTCATGCATCATTTTAAAACGAATAGGCCTGTAATAAATATACCTTGTCAGCCTCCGTAGCCTAGTTGATAGTGACCCTGCCTACGAAGCTGGAGGTTCCGGGTTCGAATCCCGGCGAGGGCATTATTTGTGTATTTATTTATCACAAATATGTGTTCCTTGGTCATGGCTGTCTATCTATTTAAGTATCTATATGTATCTGTCTATTATATATATCGTGTCCTGGTACCCACATCACAAGCCTTAATAATAATTGAGCTTACAGTGGGACTAGGTCGATGTGTGTAAGATGTCGCAAGATATTTATTTATTTATTTAGACCATTCTTCAGTACACTCTAGAAAAAAACAATTAAAACCTTGCATTACTCAATCATGGTTTTTTATAACAACTTAAAACCTTAAACCTTGAGTTCACATACAATTTTAGTTAAAATTATTGATATTTTTTAAGCCTTTTTAAAAACCAAAGAGGGCATTGTTTAAGTTCTGTTTTAGAATGACTTTTTTTGGCATTTTATAACTAAGTAGGTATATAAATGATTTTATACACAATAAGATTTGTTTTATTCAATACCTTCTAATTAACAACGAAATGTTTTTTTCACGGCTTCAAGTCTTACCTAGCCACGATCTATTCTGGCCTTAACTTTGCCATATCGGTAGATGCGTAGCAGGAAGTAATGTCATGGGTCATGGACATCACATT
>JALPQI010020579.1:0-17874 GCA_025490895.1 Thaumatotibia leucotreta | reverse complement strand
TGGTAGAATCAAGCGACATTTCAAAATATCGGTCAGCCTCCGTAGCCTAGTTGGTAGTGACCCTGCCTACGAAGCTGGAGGTTCCGGGTTCGAATTCCGGCGATAACATTATTTGTGTATTTATTTATCACAAATATGTGTTCCTTGGACATGGCTGTATATGTATTTAAGTAGGTATCTATATGTATCTATCTATTATATATATCGTCGCCTGGTACCCACATCACAAGCCTTAATTGAGCTCACCATCCCACGTCTGGGGAGATATTCCATCCTCTTCTTAGTTTCACTATAATTATTTTAAAACCTTCTTGAACGTAGTATCATGTATAAATAATAAAAATTGATTGTAAACTTAAATAACATGATTAAAAGACATAAAAGTACGTACGTATTTAAAAGTAAACTTAGATTACCTTAAATGAATAATAATAAAACTATCCCCCTAAGGCTACCTTCAAACAACTAGGGTTGACTTTAAATGTAAAACTAAAGGTCAAACGTTAACCTAGTTGAAATAAAAGCATCCCAAACTAGCACTTCAGCCTTTCGAATAAGACTGCCATTTTGAATACGCGTTGGCACTGATAATCAAATCGGAGTATTTCGAATACCCAAAAGGGACGGAAAGTGCTGTCAGTTCTAGATTTTATTTCCCGGAAAAGACTACCTACTGTTGATTTTATCGTTTTACATTACGCACCAGAAAGGTCTACGTAAATTTAGAAAAAAAAGATAAGACAGCAACCACAATTTCAGTTGTTTTTTCAGCTAAGTAACTGACTTTTCCCTTTTTAACTGCTAGTTAAAGGTAGAATCTAATGAAAAAGCTGACAGGCTTGATAAACTTTGATACTTAAGGGAGTTATGTACCTACTGTTGTAATTATAGTATTTCCGTAACTATCATGTTGGAAACGGGAAATATTTTATACTATCACTGTTTTGCCGAGAGATTTTAAATAATTATACAATATCATAATAATTTTAGTAGTAAACCTTTTGTAGTATTTACCACAGCTTTTGAGAGAAAAAAAGCTGCAAAAAATTGTCCAAAAATTGGTTATGTACTTTATTGCTTATGTATAGGTGACGGTACAAAGCTTTCATATGAACCTTACTTACCTTGCTTACTGTCCTTAAATATTGCAATATCTAAATGTAAATCAACTTGGAAGCAATGGAAGCCATCAACGTTTCGCACTTTTTATGTTCAAAACTATTTCTAATTAGGTACAGTCAAGTGCAAAAATAAGTATCGAAAGAGTACGTTCATAAATATGTTACGACGTTCTTATTACACAGAATTAGAGTGCACTGGGACATATTTTTGAACGTTTTTGTATACCCCTTATTTTGTCTTCGACTGTACATGTGGTATGTTTATAAAAAAATGCATAGTTTTACATTCAAACATCGTAACTTTAACAAGTGTACCAAACCATGCATAACATTTTATTTATTAGTATTTAATAAAAAAAACGTAATCAAAACGAGAATTTGTACCGTTTGTATCTACGTATAATGTGGTATTGTAGCAGGGTCTGTTAGTTATATTACCAGAAATCGAGTTTTTAGAGGCTATTGTCTTTTAAACGTTCACAATTTCACTCTTTATTAAACTATATGGCAATCTTATACTATACACATCGAGTTATTATTTTCCTGAAGTTTAGGGGTTACGCGTTACTTCCGCGGTCGTTAGCAAACTGGCAAAAAAATATCAATATAAGGTCCTAATTTATTAGATGCAGATATTTTTACAGCTGATAGTACTCGGTCTCTGGAGTATATTAAACCGTGAAACATTATAGCTTTTACGATGTTTTTTTGGAGAAAACGGAAAAACTAATTTGCTACGTGAAAACACCCTGTTTTTGTGATTATTAAATGAAAACTCATTGAACAGATTCTAGTACCTCTTTTACGTACCACTTAACTGGAACCGGTCACTTCACTTCGATAAATTAAATACTTGAATGTCAATGTCATGTTATTTTCAGTTGGATTGTGTCGTTTGATGACATATGACAGACAGTGTTATTGTGACATGTGATAATGCACATGATGATTTTTTTAGCAGAAATTATAATTTTTTTTTTTGTTAGGAAAATGAAATCAAAAAAGTTACATGAAAACATTTCTTAATATATATTTAAAGTTGATTATTTTAATGTAAAGTATCATTTGTGTTAAAATATCTGCAACTAATAAATTAGGACCTTATATATCTCAATTATGTGGGCTTAGCAAACTACCTGCATCAACCTATATTAACTAAACCACCACATAAAAAGAAGGCTAAATTTTGACTAAGCTGAAGATGACCTAAAAGGACTGCAAGAGTTTTTTTTAATTTCATCAGAAAAATAAACTTTAAGGTTAGTTGCACTAAGCCGTCTGTCAGTGTAAACCGTTCGAGAAATTTTCTGGAATCAAAAATTTATAATTATTAGCTAGGTAATTATCGACCTGTGAAGTGTAGTTGGTATTATCGGTAACCTTTTGACCACCGTAGTCAGATATGTCAGACAATCAATATTCAAGTCACCTCACCGACGTCGGATAAACAAGACACAGGTCTGATTTGGTTTTTATTTTGATAGATATACTGGGGATCAGAAGACTGGTTAAAGTTTCGCTCAGCAAATAAGCATTGTCATATTACAACGTCAATGTAGCAACGCGGCTAGCCTTCTGGGCACTCTACCCATTGGTAGCGATCTTAGAGACGTTTTTCATTTGCAATTTCCTTTTATTTAATTCATCAATTTTTTTGCTGATAGTTTTTATTCCACTTAATTTACTCTAAACTCTACATCTACACAATGTTGCTAATAAATAAATATTGTTTGTATGATGTTACATTACCCTAATCAAATGCAAGTTCAGGGGAGCTACCAGGATCTACTAATGCGATTCAATTTAGGACCTAATCTGAATCGTGATGTGTCACATCCATAGAATAACTGTCAAAAACTAACAAGCGGAACCTGAACTGAATCGCATTAGTAGATCCTGTTAGCCCCCTGATCTGCGTGGTAGATTGTGTGACCATCACGCTCGATTGATTCTCGGCGGTCAAAAGGTTAATAGGCTAAGTCACATCACATCACACCATCCATCAGCCTATGAGAGTCCACTGCTGGACGTAGGTTTCTCCTATTAACTATGTAGTAATGTGTCCAATACGATGACGCTGCTGCCCATCATCAATCTTTTATCATAATTGTAAATGACACTTCAATTCCTTAGTCGACTCTTACGACACCCGCAGGAGGAGTTGGGGTGGTGACAAATGTATTCTTACTGCCGTCACCACACGGCAATAGGTTAAGTACTATGTGTTAATGGATATTATTTGTCCCCAGGGTGGTTCGGAGAGGACAGTGAATATGACCTAGCGCCCCATGACTGCGGCACACCCCGCTCCACGCCACACGCTCTCGCCAACCTGACACATTCTGAAACACTCGTAAGTTGAACTTTCGTGAGGCCAGCCGTACACCTGGATGCTTAGCCAAGTTGCCAATCGCTAGCGCTTAATCGTCAATCGTAAACGAAAGGCAGCTAACTGTCTTTGTCGCGCTAATATGAAAGAGTGACAGAGAGGGAAAATTACGATACGCTACTAGCTAGCGATTGGCAACTTGGCTAAGCATCCTGTAAGGCCAGCCGTACACTTGTAAGGCCAGCCGTACACCTTTAAGGCCAGCCGTACACCTGTAAGTTCTTACGTAAGTTATAGGGACGGAGCTATACCTACTAAGGAATGGGAGGTGAATATCACTATCTCATTCCTTAGTATAGCCCCATCCCTTACGTAAGAACTTACAGGTGTACGGCTGGCCTTAGTTCTTACGTAAGTTATAGGGACGATAGTGATATTCACCTCTCATTCCTTAGTATAGCTCCGTCCCTACAATATACAGGTGTACGAGCGCTCTAAGACATAATAAATATAAATTATTATGTTTGCACTCGTAGCCATTTCTTATTTTCTTTGGTAACCGCGGTAGTTATTCATGAAATAAAACGAGTAACGGATTAAATCGCGTATATTAATTACTTTAAATTACATCGCGACTGCTTTACAGTCGTGGTCTGCGGGTGACTTAAAAGGTGTGGTAAATTAATTAATATACTACGCGATATATTCCGTTACTATAGTTTCATTTATTTTAAAGTAATATGACCTAATTAATGGCTTTTTCATTAACAGCTAACGCTCCTCAAAAAGTTTACATCGTTTGATTTTGGTATCATGTAATCTACTCTTATATTAATTTTGCACTTATTAACTTAGGTATTATTTTTATCTATAGCCTAGGTATTCATCTTTACTTGTATAGTGAACATGTTTAAACCGCCAAATACACTTTCTCTAAAATCACCAGAAACGCGAAAATTAGGTGATTGGGGCAATATTTAAGTCACCATACTCTTAACGTGTTTTTTTTTTGCTAGACAAACTAAGTAGGTATTTACATGAAGCCCATCCTTTACGTATACCTATCTCATTATGGATCCATTATGGATCAGCAGTTAATTAATATCGTTTACAAGCCTTTTGTCGAATTTCACTTTTTTGGCTTCGAGTAACCTCGAACTTTTCCATCGGGGTTGCCCCTGGGAAGGATGGAAAGCTTAATTTAAAATCCAGCACCCTTAGTTAGTACGAATGTACTGCGACAGTTCCTCGCGGGTAACAGGTCCGCCACTGTTAATTTTACGCTCCTACTTTAAGCTGAATAATAAGTAAATGTCAATACAATATCAATTTTATTTTATACGTACCTAAAGATAATATACTGTGTATGTGGTGCCGTGTAGTGACGGTAGTAAGGATACATGAGTCACCACCCCAACTCTTCCCGATGGTCTTGTAAGAGCTGACTAAGGGATCGAAGTGTCACTGACCATTCTTTGATAGAAGATTTATGATGGACAGCAGCGTCATCATAGTGGACATATTACCGCAATCGCCAATCTGCTTGCCCAGTGTGGTGATTTTACCTCCTAATTTGCCTATACGCATAGGAGAGGCCTACGTCCGGCAGTGGACTGAGATAGGCTCAGTGGTGTAGAAAAGGTCCGCCCTGGGTGTCACCAATTTTGGGGTTGCACACACACCTAGTCTCTAAAAAATAAGACGTACAAAAAATCCTTCAATATTATAAATAACAAATGATCCACGTACTTTATCATACAAACTGTATTACTTGTCCTTAGGTTGACACCACCAACTTCCACACCAGGGTGCTTAGCCAAGTTGCCAATCGCTTAATCGTCAATCGTAAACGAAAGGCAGCTAGCTGTCTTTGTCGCACTAATACGCAAGAGCGACAGAGAGGGAAAACTACGATACGCTACCAAGCGCTAGCGATTGGCAACTTGGCTAAGCATACAGGTGCCAAGGTAGCTACGACACTGGATAGGCTAATGATGTGATGTGAAATATATCTGTATTTTTTTTTCATTGTTTAGGTAATCCAGTATGGTTTGGCGTTGGCTGCTGGTATGCTGCGTGGCGCTGTGCGCGCGGCCCGCGTACCCGCAGGGCGCGCAGCAGTGCCCGGCGGCCAACACCATGACCCCCTGTACATGCACCGTCAAGAAAAACGGCCTGGACATCCTCTGCGAGTTCACTGAGCAGCAGCATATACAGAAGGTACTTTACCTGTCATAGCAGAACTACAGACTACAATGATAATACTTTGCGAGTTCACTGAGCAGCAGCATACACAGAAGGTAATTACTTTACCTGTATGGCACTTGTGGTACTTGTTTGGCGTTGGCTGCTGGTATGCTGCGTGGCGCTGTGCGCGCGGCCCGCGTACTCGCAAAGCACGCAGCAGTGCCCGTCGGTCAATACCATGACCCCTTGCACGTGCACCGTCAAGAAAAACGGCCTGGACATACTGTGCGAGTTCACTGAGCAGCAGCATATACAGAAGGTACTTACTTTACCTGTCATAGCATAACTACAGATTACAATGATAATACTTTGCGAGTTCACTGAGAAGCAGCATATACAGAAGGTACTTACTTTACCTGTCATAGCATAACTACAGACTACTGATAATACTCTGCGAGTTTACTGAGCAACAGCATATACAGAAGGTACTTACTTTACCTGTCATAGCGTAACTACAGACTACTGATAATACTTTGCGAGTTCACTGAGCAGCAGCATATACAGAAGGTACTTACTTTACCTGTCATAGCATAACTACAGACTACTGATAATACTTTGCGAGTTCACTGAGCAGCAGCATATGCTATACAGAAAGTACTTACTTTATCTGTCATAGTATAACTACAGACTACTGATAATACTTTGCGAGTTCACTGAGCAGCAGCATATACAGAAGGTACAGTGGAAAACCGTTAATACGGTAGGGACCAGACAAAAACGCGTCTTAAGCGGGAAAGCGTATCATGCGGGAAGATTTTTTTATTTTTGTATAATGTGTACTTTCGTAGTGAAATGTTTGGTATGGTGTATACATATGATTGAGTATATACTTAATAGATAGAGAGATAAATAAAATAAATAACTAATATAAATTGTTGTAAGGTTGCACCTGCAGGTGGATGAGATGGGATCAAGAACTTTTTGGGAAAAGTTTTTAACAGTTATTCTAAGATTTGGTCCTAAACGCAATTCAGATTAGGTCCTAAACTGAATCATATTAGTAGATCGTGGTAGCCCCCTAGTTGTTGTTCAAAGTTTGGTTTAATTGTAAATTAAATTGCTGTTCAGATACCGAGGAAATTTGAAGTTATTCACAAATATTGATTCTTACAGGAGATAAAACGAAAAACAACCATTAAAGCTGATCAAGTACACGTTTTACAGATAAGAGAAAGACTTACCCCTTTATTCATAAACGTTTCCTAACTTAGCAGACCACTAAGTATTGTTTGTCCTTTTCGTTATTATCAATATGTTTATAAGGCGGAAAGAGACAAACAATACTTAGCGCCTTGCTAAGCAAGGATACTTTTATGAATAAGGGGGTTAATGTTCTCCTCCTTGATTTTCCTCGTAGCGGTTCCGATCTAAAGTTCGCCTCAGCTTAGCAATCACGAGATTGCCCGCAAATACTTAGACCACGTCGTTAAAAACCAACGAATGTATTATCTCTTTATTGCGTGATTAATGTAACTACAAACTTGGAATTTAACATAAATTAAATTTAAAGTTTATCTGAACCTTTCACTCGTTAACAAATATCTAGACTGAAACTGCAAAATAACGTACGTGCTGGGGTAATAAATTCAAGTCTTCAAATTGTCGTGCATACAAAATGCAAATGGCGCTGTTGCAGTGAACTAAAGGTACAATCTGGATTGTAAAAAATGTGCATAAATTATTCGCTACCACTCTTCTAGACAGAGGTACACTGGTACAATAGTTGTTTGCAGCAAAAAAAATAAATATTAAATTCTTTTCGACTTTTATATTGCTAGAGACGTTGAGCAAAGGGCTATTCGAACTAAATATAAATTAGATTGGGTAAAATTAACCTACAAATAAAGAAACCTACACCATAAAATAAATAAAGTATCAAACACGGATTAACCTTTTCAACGCCAAGAACCACTATGTCGTGCCAACCACGCCAGCAGCTACTAAAGTGGTCATCGAGTATGCTGTCAAAGTAACTGTCTTGCTGACAGATAAGGTTCATTTTCGTTGTTCATTACGAGTAGTAGAGATACTGGCGTGTATGTCACAATTTGATGCGAGAGGGAAGGCGTTGAAAAGGTTAAGTTACGTGATGACTACGACGAACATAAAGAAAGAACCTTTTTGTGTTTAGAATTAATCACTTTCAATCTAGAATGTGTTATAAAATCCTGATAATATACATAACTATTAGCATTACTTAAATTAATAAGTAATTGCTCCGACAGTGAGTTTGAAATTGTAACAAAATATAAGTATAATATCTTCTTAATCTCGCAAAAAAACGTTTCTTTTTGGCTACTACTTTGACATTCATTAAAATTATGAAAAGGCACCGTCTTTCTAAGTAAAATTGTACCTGAACTCAAATGAGGTAAATTGATTGAATCAAATTCAAGGACACGTAAATTATGTAGACGCAATAAAGATGCTCTAAGGCGTGACGAGAATGAGTACCTAAAGAATACTGCTGGGGTCTTATGCAGGGAAAATATGTTTTCATTAGATAGTGAAGACACTTCAAAGGAAGCATCATGCTGGTGCAGCCAATCATAAAACTAGGGCAATAAATAAAAATGAAAATATCATGTCGAGATTGTAGAGCTTACAAGAGACATAAAATTTTGCTTCAGATTATGTAGATTTTACACGTAAGGATACATCTAAATAAGCTATATGGCACGTCAGTGTACAAGTAAGGTATTTGAAACGTAAAATAATGCTTAGATTAACTGACTAACGTATTGTTATATTTTTCTCTGTGGGTGACTTTAAATATCAAACAAGGTTATACTTGTACGCTCGGTGTACCCTTCTTTTTGTAAGTTACTTTGTCTCGACTGTTTTTTAACCCTTAATCGACTCTTATGACACCCACGGGAAGAGTTCAAGAGGTGACAAATATATTATTACTGCCGTCACCGCGCGCAGAAAGGTTTGAAGTGTCACTGACCGTTCGTTTATAGAAAGAAGGTTGATGATGGGCAGCAGCGTCATCATAGTAGATACACTAACTGCGATCGTCAATGTGCTTGCCTATTATGGCGTGACGATTATGGCTTTTTCTTCTAATGCGTGTCTTTATTAATTTATTATTGCTATTGCGTGAAATTGTTTCAGTCGATGGCTTAGACACTTTAGGTTGTAACATATACTCGTAGTATTAACATCAGATCGTTTTTCAGGCTATGAACACGCTTCGCTCCAAGCCGATGATCATTTTCTACCTAAAGCTGCGCCACAACAACCTCGCGAAGCTTCCCTCGTACATATTCCTGGGCTTGGACATCCGCCACCTGACCGTGCACAACAGTAGCTTGGCTGTCATAGAGGACTCTTCTTTAAGTTCAATTGGTGAGTTTGTCGAGTTACTTAAAGACGTGGTGGTACTGTACCACGGATGGGATACAGGCCAGCTACCGCGAACACCGAAGTTCGCGATTTCCTGGGATCTTTCTCTGTCACTTTAATGATACCTTCGTTGGAGTGATAGAGACAAATCCTCAAAATTAACGAACTTCGGTGTTTGCGGTAGCAGCCCAGATTATTCTCGAACGAAAGCTGGTAAACTGGTAATGCAATTGTAGTATGTTTTAGTATTTTGTTAATGACTTCCGTATTTAGGGCTCATCTGGGTCCCAGGTAAAGTTATTATTAGTTATTATTATTATTAGACCGTAATCAGAAGGGGATTCGGAAGTACTGTTGACACAACAAATGACACAACATTTACCAAGAAAAGAGTTGTTTATAGATGTGAGTGATTAATTAATCTCTGCACTTAAGCTATGAATACATCAATATAACTATGAATATATCCTAGATTGATTTATACACTGTTGTGTCAACAGTACTTTCGAATTCTAATTGCGGTTTGATAATAGTTAGTTATGTACTTAATTATGTAGAAATAAAAATAATGTTAAGGGTCAATACAAAACATGCATTAGATGTCCCGAGAATAAGTCAAAACACTACTTTACAATTTTTAATATTTTTTTTATGTATCAATGCACTACACAAATAGTAGGTGTGTTACACTACTATCTACTACAGAATAAAAACATAAAGATCGCATACCAATGAAAAAGACCTAATTCACCAACGTTCGAGGTGGGAACTGAACCCAAATATGGCAGTTATCGCGGCTGATGCTAAACCCTTTAAGGGGCAAGACTCAAAAAAATCCTAGGTTAAATCCTCAACGCCATTATATAGTACGAAAAATACTGTACTAGAAAAAAATACAAAAAAGATTGTGCTATAGGCTAGTCGTTTTTGAGACCGGTGCCCTATAAAGGGTTAAACCGGTAGTTACCGTGTAGCCGAGTGGTTTCAACAACAGCCGCGATTTATGATATCTAATATTTGTGACATAATTTCAATATATTTACTGTTTAATAGGTAACAAGCTAACACAGTTGGACGTGTCGCAAAACAGCCTCGCTACCATACCAACATCTTCATTCGCGCATCTCAACCATCTGCTCATTCTCAACATGAACCACAATAAGGTAAAGTTGCAATAATTATAATTAAATTTCCATTATTGTAATGAATGAATGGATGAACGAATGAATGAATGAATAATTAACTTTCCATTTTTGTAATGCATTAATGGATGAACGAATGAATGAATGAATAGTTAAATTTCCATTGTTGTAATATCTGTTTACTTGGATATTGTCCTCAAGGTGACATGAAATATCGTGAATTGTGAAGAAGTTATTTTTGAAATTGCTGGGCCATGACGAGAATTAGATCAAAATCATCAATGAATATAAATTATTATATTTAAGAGTAAGTAAGTGTATCTACATAAATGAAACTATGGATAATAAAAATCACGAGGTTAATAAATATGAATGAATGGTAAATGAGAAATGTATGATATTATTATATATAACTAATAGATTACATTATCCAATTTAAGTTTTGTAAGGATTTATAGGTACTTAAAAAACATAAATATTGTTACATATTTAAATTGTATTTTTTTCAGTTATACTCGAAACGAAGAAAAATGTTAAAAATTCCTAGAAAGTAATTCAGTTAGGTACTGAGTAACTTTATAGAGTTTAAGCTAACGTTAACTCAATGCGACTTATTTTAAGCACAACTCTGCGGCTGTTTATTTTAAATTAAATAGAAACTAATTTATTCAGAACGCTTAACGTAGGAAAAACAAAGCATAAGAACACTGCTTAATACAATTAAATTATTATAATAACAATATACTTAAAAGGATTTGCTAGAAATCTTAAATTAACGTACAAATGGCTAATTTAATTATCTAACTCGCCAGGGCAAACATAAACCGGATTGTATGTATTAATGTTATGGACGAAGGCGTTTTAATGTCTAAACAAATTTTCTGGTCGTAATTATATTAAAAGTGTTCCTCGAAATGTCACCACTTACTAATAAATTGTTGATAAGACGTTTAATGTGGGTGCGAATAAGTATGTGGGAGTATTTTTGGTTGTAAAATAAGATATGAAGTGTTTATTAGATACAATACGAAGAACGATTGAAAGTAGTTTTATTATTTAAATAGATTCTGTTCAAATTAATAGCAGTAAAAGGAAGTTTTTATCATTAGCAGCTCAAACATAGTACCTACTTTTAATTTACTTGGAATTAAGTTTTTCCTACAAACAAAAACAATTCATACAAATATATCATTTATACTCTTGTTAAAAACAAACACTGCTTTAAAAAATATAAAACTTTTCATCGCTACTTTCCAAAATTACAAATAATATAATTACTGTATAAAAAGAACAGATTTGAAATAAAAAAGTCAATCCAAATAATTGTTCGCACAATTTTAATGACACTAAAAGTAAAAGAACCTGTAGCGCATTGAATAATTTAGGTTCTTTATGCACCATATTCTGTCTCTGTTTTTCTAATACACTCTGTTTAATCATCACTGTCAGTAAAAAAGGCGACAAATTTAAATTTTCTATGTACGTAGAGCCAACTCATCGCTCCTACAATTTTTGAATTTGCCGCCATTTTGTACTGACAGCGATAGTTAGAGTATAAACGAATACAAATTTAACAGCAAACGTTTTACAGGTGACAGCGGTTCACAACAGGGCATTCGTAGGACTGGACACGCTGGAGATCTTGACGCTGTATGAGAACAGGATATCCGTCGTCGACGGCGAGGCTTTCAAAGGCCTAGAAAAGTAAGAAACCTTAATACATTTTGGTTGTAGTCTCCTCGGCAATTACAGACCTACCCTCTTCATTAGTATTGTTCGTCCCTTTCAGTCTTATCAATACGTCTGTATGAGCGAAAGGAACAAATAATACTTAGTGGCTAACTAGTTAGTAGACGTTTATGACTAAAGGTGCGGTTAAACTAAAAGAGCATTCGCTGTTCTAACCTCCCGCTCTACGAAATTCGATCGGTAAACAAAACGTGATTGGTTAATTTCGTAGAACGGGCGCTAACTGAACAGCGAAGTTCTTTTGGTTTAAACGCACCTTAAGGGGACTAATGAAGTTTGTTGGATTTGGACTAGTTTTAGAGATATTTAATGATATTTTACTTAAAATTATATTAAAATTGTTTATTTCTTATTCACTAATAAAAGGCATTTTTGTAAATCACATCTTAAACACCTTCTATAACTTCTCGAGAAATATGAAAATAAGAAAAAAAAAAATTTAAATTAGGTAGGCTCGACACGATAGTTTCACTAATTTACAACATCTTTACTGTTCAAATACGCTCATACAGATAAAAAGCACAAAAATGAACTTTTCTTTTAGCTGTCAACGAGCGTTTGACTTGAGTGACTTACTCTACATTGCGCGCCGAATTATTTTGTATGGATCATTTTGTTAAAATCTTAATTGAACCTATAACGGGACAACTCGATTTGTGTAGGCTTGTCCCAAGATATGGTACTTATTTATTTATTCAATCGGCGAAATTATCACGAACCAGTTAATTTTGTTTTACTCCGGTAATCAAATCTCCGCCCGCATTGTTCCAGAATACAATTTCGCGTCCCCGGTTTGAATTAAATTCAATGAATGGAATATTTCGTCAATCTGATCATAAGAGTAATAAAATGCATTTTGTGAGGCTTGTTATTGGAGTGCATGACATTTACAAGATAAATTCTTAGTCATTTTATTTTGTACACCACGGATATTTTTGATATGACGGATATATGAATATTACATTGATATACAAAGACTGAATCAATTTGATTAATTAGTACATACCCTGATGTCCCTGATAAACCAATTATCATCCATTTTATTGATATTTTCTGGCGTACATTTTTTTCATACGACTCATATATGATTAAGTATCACAATGACATTTTTTTATAAGAATATAACTCTCCTTTTTTTCAACACAATTTTTATCTCTCGACGTATTACACGTCATAATTATAAACAAGAAATACTGACGTGTTATTTAATTTATAATTGCGAGTTATTTGAATTTCATTCAATATTTGAACAATAAAACAGACAGAGAGCATTTTAATGAGAGGTTATTTCAAGCACGGGTGTTATTTCATTGAATAAAATGAGATAAGAAACGGTATCTTTAACCTGTAATAAATTTTAAGATTCGTAATGAATATATTTTGAGATTATAATAAAACTTGCGTGTTATTAATTAGACTAGACCGTGTAACGGGCATTTTAACCTACATTAGTGAAGTTTAAGTACCCAGTACTATTCGTGTTTTAATGTTTTTACAACGGCAACAATGAAGATCAATGTACATGTTAAAGCAAATCAAGCTCTTATTGTACTAAACTTCCCATTTTTATATTTTTTATACAAAAACAACGATCCGCTCAGTGTTAAGATTCCCGGCTCGGCTTCAACTTAGTCCGTCGGAGATCTGATGAAAAATTCACGCAAAGCTATCTCGAGAAATAAATCAGAGAGTAGACACCCGCCAAGCCGGATTAGTTATGTTACACATCCTTTGGAAGATATATATTCCCATCTACTTCTAGAATAAAACTACTCTTTGACAAAAATATTACGATATTTTTATCCTAGAACGCGAATAAAAGGTCCGGGTATGTGATAACAATTGTGTTTACAAAAAATTGGCCGCCATTTGAAATTTAATTACATTTACTTTAAAAGCGTTTTGATTTGGTAGCCAGGCAAACAAAAGCCAGTATGTTTGACAGTCGCTTACATAAAACATAGTGCCTATCTATACCCAAATCCAGAAATCACATTCCCGAGCAATCTGAATAAGTAAGACAAAAAAAAACAAAAAAATATAATTAATAATTGTAAGATCATGCATGTCATAATCAACCGTCTTGCGCTATAATATGTGCTTACGGCCCATATTAGACTAGCATATATTTATCATAGAAGTATGATCTCATATCTGTCAAAATCTTGGATCATATTTTATTTATGCCATTCTATAATTTGTCATATTACACCTAATATCATATAAACGTCATAGGTAATCAAGATGGATACCGATTTAGCCGCGTTTTCCGTTGCAATGAGTGCAATTTTATTAATTGCCCTGAAGGTAAGAAAAAAAAGAAAAGCAGGAGGAAACGACGTATTTGGGTTAGACCATGGATTGCTAGGCGATCAAAGAGAGGAGTTAATAACATACTATTACTCGAAGAACTTACACTGGAAGACATAAAGCACTCATATTCCTCGTACAGATTTATTAAAGATTTTGTTGTTTGTAATGGTATCTGGCGTGTATTGAATTCGGGCTCGACTTTATTTCTTAAGGGAATGAAATAGTTGTGAAAATAATTGCTTAGTAATAAGTAAGGTCTGAGGTAAGTAGGGGTATTCATTGATAAGTCACATGGCGATTTATAAAATTGAAATATATTATCGCAAATTAGTAAGGAAAGGTGTGTTCCTATTCGATTTATTAAGTTTTAAATACATAACAAAATCTTTAACCTTATTGTCAATACTAGACTATTACGAAAATTAACAATTACTATCATACCAAATAAAACTACTTTTTTAAATTTACACAAAGCAAAAGTACCTAAACACCTTCCTTTTCTGGGAACATAATTCAATATATTTTGCTAAAACCAGGGAAACCCAGAAAAACCTGGCAAAAGCAAGTATTATTTATGCTAAGTAAATAATAACAATTATTACATTACACCGTAACATTAATTATAAATACAACCTCTTAAATGAAAATTCCAAGACAATAATGTATAATATAACACTCAGAAAATTAAATTATATTTAAGGACTCCATACACACAGAAATAAGTCTGTTATATATTAAATTGACATCAACATTAAGTGTCCACAATATTTTAGCCTGTTTTCAGAAATATCAGTAACTAGGGATTCGAACCCCCTGTTTGTAAAACAATCCAATATAAGGTTCTTTGGCTAATAATATCAATTCAACGAGGATCGAACTCGTTTAAATATTATCATGATTATGTATCAATCATAATCTGATAATCACAATGTTAAATTATACACAGTGGTTATAGAACAACACATAAATGGATCAATAAGATATTACTGATCTACACTGTGACGTTCAATCTCCGATCATGACATAAAAGTACAACAATGTCATAATCACTTATTCAAGTCTTAGGTATTTAAATATCGGGAATCGAACCCAACACAATATTATAATTCTATACACAAATATCACACAAGGACAATCAGAACAATCATAAAAAGTATGTCGTGTGTACTCAGTTATTATCATAAAAGTGGTCAATATTAATGTAACCAATTATTTACAAAGTACCTTATAGTACCTATATTATTTAAACCAATTTAATTAATGAAATATGATTTACATATAATATTTAGAATGCACACGACACAATTGGTAATAAAACACTTAGCTGTGAATACTGGATCGGCAACCACTGATTCTAATGTACGATTTAGATAATTAATCAAACAATCGTACAACAAATATCGGAAGAACTCCGCGTCACGCTTTCTCCCAGTCTGCCATCGAAGTGTCCTCTCTTAATTTTTAACAAAATTAGGTAAACTTAATTACTATGGCACTTTTTTACAAAATATAATCTTAGACTCTAACACAACACCACAAGGATTATCTTCACTTGTCACTCCTCTAGGATTTTTCTATCCCCAAACCGCGGGGTGTTTCGTCTTGCTCTCACTTAGACCGTTAGTTATCGTCATCTCTCTCGTCAGTTGGTGCCGCCCTCAACTCCGGAGTTGCTTACAGATGTTTTGCGGGGCTGTAAAAGTAAAAACAACAGAGTAGCATCTACATTGCATAATAGACCCTATGCCAAGGTTGTTGAACAATTATTGTTGTATTTTTATAGTTCTTCCTCTTGGTGCATTCCTCGAAATGTCTTTGTTTGTATTTTCACACACTTAGCAATAAGTATTGGCCATAAATATGTCCAAAGCATTTTGTACAAGAGTGTTGTTTTAGGTTATTTATTACTTGTGCACTTTCATTATCTCTAATTTTAAAAAGTCCGTTCTTAAAATTTATTGCGTGCCATTAGTGGAAATATATTGATTCCAACACTTCAGTTAATTTTTTGTAAGATAAGACAAGTATATCTTTATTTAACTTTCATACGTATGTACATATTTAGTAGATGTAATTAGGTTGCCATTACATGTTTCAATATTCCACTCGAAATTCTTGGTTTTTGACGACGCCATCTTTGAGGTTAGACGGTTCACCCTGTTGTGGCATAATTTTTTTATGAATAATTCTATATGGCATAATGTATGTAGTCATAATGGGCTTTGTGCAGAAACTGTTGTGGCATACTCAAGTTTGGCATAGTTCGTTATGGCAGATTTCGAATTGTCCGAATATTATATGTGCATAATTTTGATGCTCCTATTAATAATGAGGCATAAACTGAATGTGCATAAAAAGTATCGGCATAGTTTGTTTTAGCATACACTTCTGAGCGGAGTACTTTCTAGGTTGTTAAAAAAAAATAACCTCGAAGACTAAGATTAGTCTTCTAACCTAACCTATCCGTGTCGGATCTGCCCCGGAAGGTTTTGTTCGCTCGCATCGCTCGCTCACGCAGAAATTTTCACCCTCACAACAAATTCTGCCTGACGAAAAATGCAAGGTAAGTTTCGAACATGTGGCTATATGGCAAATAAAAAATATGCAAATCTAATTTCTGTCTTATAACATTCGGCGTAAATAATAATATGCCAAGATAGTTTCGGGCCAAATAATGTTCGAAATATTGTTATTTATGCCAAATGATGTTTCTGCCTCATTAAGATTATGCCAAAATAGATTATGCCAAGTCTGTTATGTCCTAAACGTTTCGGACAAAATAAATTATGCCAGATAGAGGGAACCCAGGTTAGACCACATATGATCATAATTGTACGCTTGCTGTCAAATAGGATCAAACTTCTATGATCATAGACTATAATGAATCATAGGTTGTTATTACGCTGTCATAGGCTTATCAAATTAATATGAGTCATATGTCTATGATCATATTTCTATGATAGTCTAATATGGGCCTACAATCGAAATAATAATATCATTCAAAACTAAAAAAAAATAACAAATAATTTTGGTGTAATACCAGTTAAATAACAATATACAAAATTCAATTATATGCTTATATTACATTAAATAAAGTCCAATAAAGTAATACTAAACAAGCGCAAGGATAATGGCGATGAGCTAAATACAGAATACCTAAAATGATAATACTACATTAATCGACGAAGTCCCATGGGAAGCTCAATTAAGACTTGTGTTGTGCATACTCCGCTACGATATAATTAGTATAATAAACACATACATATCAATACTTAAATACATAGAAAACAGCCGACGAATGAAATATTTGTGATAAACAAAATACACACCGACTAAGCTGGGCTGAACTTAATTTTTTTTAAAGTAACTAAAACAGGACTAAAATATAAGAAATAAGTTACCGCCTTGACAATACAATTTATAACAACAAGTGCGGTTTTGTTTCGCATCCGAGCAGTTTGGGGTCGGAACTCGGAAGTTATCGCGCGACTAGAAAGTTCTGCGAATAAATTACAGGTCCGCGCACCATCCGTGGAAATTACCGCGTGACTCCAACTCTTCGCCGACTTAAAGTTTTATGGATAATTTTCGCTGCTTTATTTAAAGCTGCTTGTGCGTGTGTAAC
>JALPQI010020578.1:0-21195 GCA_025490895.1 Thaumatotibia leucotreta | reverse complement strand
GGTTACACCAACAGGGCTCCTAATCTGTGTGGTCACGTTGTGGTACATGTCGCGTATTAGCGAGATATAGGTCTCAGGTATATTTTTTGCTACTTCCGAATTCAACACCATCAATTAAAAATGTTTTATGTTTAACTTCCAGGATTTATTAGCAACTTCTTAATACGCTGTGACATTAACATGTATAAATAAAAGAATTTGTAATTTTTTGTTGATATGGTAACGCTTTATCATCCCGCCCCTGTTCTACACAATCACAACCGTCTTCTAAGCGTATACGATTGCAATACTTTTTTGATAAACGTCAGGTAATTATACCTACTAAGAAAAAGCTACTTATTAGTCTTACTCAACGAGCGCGCTTATCTCCTGCAATTACACAATGTCCATACTGGTACAGGAACTGATACATATGTACTGGCACGCGGCACAAGAAGTAGCTTAGTCACTACCTATGTACGATCATGGCGTGTTTGTAAAGTCATTTAACTTAAAAAACTGGTTAAGCATTCACATTAAAGAAGATGCAAGATGAGGATTCCTGCCAAAGTACTTATCGTTAGTTGTTTTGATTAGGTTAGATATAGGTAGAGCTTAAGAATGATATACCTAGAGACTGTAGAGTTAAGAGTAGGGACTTAATACATCTTTTTCACATAAGTACTTAAATTGGTACTTAATTCCTTATTTATTTCTTGACGTCAAAGAGTTCTTATAAACCAGCAGAGTTAATTGACGAATTAGGTACATAATATATCTACATAGTATAAACTGACAAGTAGCAAGATATAAGTTAGTATAAGTGAAACTAATCGTTTTCGTTCCATCACTTTAGATTTTCAACTTATAAGCTCTACCACTATAAACTAACGCAAAATATTTGCGGAACCGCAATCGGCGTAACGGACGTGGATCATATAGAGTCGTGGTGCATAAACTGGCTAAATCGATTAGTTTCGATCCGTTTAATGGTCCTTGCGTGTCGGAATGAATGAGTTAGATGACAGGATTTATAGCTACACTTTCAGACGGTAATTCTTATCACTGTGATTTAGCTAGATCGTAGCATGGTTGCTGGAATTTATATTTACATTTCAATTGATATGTTTGTGCTACCTACGAGAATGCCAAATTTTCTTTGTACGTTATTCAGAGTTGTGAGGATAAATTTGAAACTATTTTACCTATATTTAGGTAGTTAATAAGCATTCGCATTATATGTATTTTTAACTTGCTTTGTCTAGATGTTAGACGCGATGACTCTGGTCGATTTTTGAAAATCTTCATGTTAATCATCCTAGTTGAGCCGTTCTATTCTATTATTCTCAGATAACGTATGCGGAGTGAAATTTGGACAGATTTTGAACAAATAAAAAAAAATAACAATATTCAATTAAAATTGTATCTCAATGCTAAATTAATTTGTATACATTTGTTAATTAATTTGGAAACTTTTATGTGTTTTGGCATCTTTCTTTAGAAATTATGGCCAATCAAGTAGAACAATGTCGCAAAACTGTATGTATTTTCCACAGGACACATTTGCTAAGGCCAAAATCGACGATTATTGTGAATTTTTGGAAGATGCCAAGATTTGAAACACTGTTTTATAATAATTTTGTGTTCTTTTTCTTTCCGAAAAATAATACTAGTAACCCTAGAGTAATGTAATATTTTAGCTACAGCTACTTTTCCGAGAGAACTCGAATAAAGGGAATTACGTTAGACCTAATCACAAAATCGAACAGAAAGCTCAAAAGGACTTCTAAATACAACAAAAAAATTGTTTTAAAAAATTCCTTAAGGCGTGAGCATCACAAAACTTTAACAAAAAGCAAGCCTACCACCACCGAAAATAAAAATAAACAACTATGAAAATGTGATTTCGTCATTTGGTCAAAAAGTGTAAAAAAACACCGCTTTTGCAGAAACGGATGTCACGTTGAACGAGTTATAGGTAACTTTAATTATACATTTTTAGCATAGTAACTATTATTTTCAGAGTACCAATAGCCCAATGGACAAGAATATGAAATATGATGAGCAAAGGATGTTTGCTTAAAGAGATTTCCTACAGAATATAAAATTAGAGGTAAGAAAAATGCTAACATCTGTTTTTTCGACATCAATGGATAAATTACCGTAAAACTGGAGTTATACACTTTGGATTCAAATATTTTTTTATCTTGCATAAATCCTTGTTAAAATCGGTATTAAGAAATGTGAATGTTTAAGAAAATAATAATGTTATTATTTATTTATAGTACGGTCAAATCGTACATTAAACTCGCAAAACATGTAGTAAAGCTGCAATTTTGGTATGTTATTTAGACACCATAGGGCAGTATAAAACCACATTTTGCAAGCAAAAAAAAAAGTTGTGCTAGCTGCGTTATACGTGAAAAACTGTGAAATTTACTGTCTATTTTTAGTTTCTGATTTTTATAAAAAAAGCCTTACGTTTTTTTGACAATATGTATCAGGTAACGTTTAAAGATGAATGAATTTGTAACAAGATGAGATAACATGCATTACCGTAGGTCTTTTAATTTCAGAGATGCGAGACTTCAAATAGTACCCTGTTTTGTAAACTAGATAAAATGTTGAGTTTTCTAACGTTTTTGGTTTAATATCGCCTTACCTAATTATGCTACGAAAAACATGAAATAATTATCTTATAGCGCAATTAATATTCTTTCATTTAAGGGTAAAATCAGGTCAGTAAACTTTGTAATTGAAACTAAAAACGCGAAATTCAAAAAGCAGAAGGTCCGCTATCTAAGTTTTCATACAAATGGCAAGTCGTGTTTCAAAGCTGCAATTTTTGTATATTATATAGGCTCTATAAAGATGTACGAAAATGCATATTACAAGAAAAAAAAAACAAGAATTTAGGTATAGGACGTAAAAAACTGAAAAAAAATCGGACTTTTTTTAGTTTTTGACGTCTAACTAAAAAACTATAACTTTTTGATACTAATTGCTATAAAACTATGAAAGAATATTAAATTTGAAAGGATTTGAGCTACCTTGCATTACCCTAAATTATATAGATTTAGAGATACGACATTTCAAAATGTGCCCATCATTAAATTAAGAAAATAAATGCATGTTTTGAAGCCTCGTATACCCCCAACTTTAAGACTTTTATAGTAATTGTTATCGGCTCAATTTGTTTCAAATTTAATGTAGTTATTATCTACAATTACTTTTTTTTCTTAGCGCGAACGTTTTGCCAATATTTAGTGAATAGCTTTAACGTAACCTAAAATTTGTTTATGTTTTGATAAAAGGGCACTTTATGAAATGTCGTTTCTCAAAATATACATAACTTACGGTGATGCAACGTAGCTCAAATCCTTTCAAATTTAATGTTCTTTCTTAGTTTTATAGCAATCAGTATCAAAAAGATAATAGATTTTTAGTTAAACGTCAAACACTAAAAAATGTGCGATTTTTTTTCCGTTTTATACGTCCTATGCCCAAATTATTTTTTTGTTTTTCTTTTAATATGCATTTTCGTATATATCTATAAGGCTTTTATAATATACCAAAATTACAGCTTTGCAACTCGACTTGCGATTTATATGAAAAACTTAGATAGCGGGCCTCCTGCCTTTGGAATTTCGGGTTTATACTTTCAACTGCAAAGTTCACTGACCTAATTTTACCCTTAAATTAAAGAATATTAAGTGCGCTATAAGGTCATTATTGCATGTTTTTCGTAGCATAATTAGGTGAGGCGATATTAAGTCGAAAACGTTAGCAAAACACAAAATTTTATCTAGTTTACAAAAAGGGGTACTTTTTAAAGTCTCGAATCTCTGAAACTATAAGACCTACGGTATTGCATGTTAGCTCAACTTGTTGAAAATTTATTAGTCCTTAAACGTTTATTGACATATGATATCAAAAAACGTAAGGTTTTTTAAATAAAAATTAGAAACTAAAAAATGGCCGTAAATTTCGCAGTTTTTCACGTACTACCCAGCTAGCACAACTTTTTTTTGCTTGCAAAATATGGTTTTATACTGTCCTATGATGTCTAAACAACATACCCAAAATGCAGCGATACTACTTGATTTGCGAGTTTAGGGTAAAATTATGTACGATTTGACCGTACTATTAATATTACATTTAACTTTGTCTAGATTTCATTCCGCATACGTTATGAGGTGCAGAAGTGCAATTACCTTCGAGGCGACGATAGAGGGTCGCCCACGCGCCTGCGCACGAGTTCACCCATTATACAATCAGAACCAATCAGCACACGATACCATTACCCCGCAATCGACACAGATCAAATGTGAAAAATACAACTCTGCTTCATAAACCGGTCTAGGCGGACGGTTGAAATTGCACCCGACGATGGAAAGGCTGCAGTTTAGAGTAGCGAGTGCAGATTTGTAGTAAGTAGTAAGAGGATTACAGCGTTTTCTGAACTACATTTATTTGACGACCCACTTCCATGGTTGTAGCTGATTCTAGTTACAGATGATTTATCTTTATGAAGTCTGAGAGACTGTGTTTGTGTCAATTTAAAATAATGTAACTCTTATCCTAAAATGAGCTTCGAAATTTAATGATGCCGCTGAACACAAAAAAGGTTAAAGGTATCCAGAGACGTAGGTTTTTTACTTTATTGGTGTAGATGGATATAAATGGACATATGAATACAATAGCCACGTGCGGCGACGTCGCCCGCGGCGCCCGCCTCTCCCATTGTCCGATAGCCCATTGTTTCACGGTCATTCTCCATGCATGCTTTGACAACACACTTGAATGCTTCGCCTCCATACTTGTCTTTTAGGTATAAGCCTTTTGGATATCGATTTGATTTGCTTTTAACTATGTATGTAGAGATCGCGAAGCCGGTAATATCCGACAACTTTTCAGCAGGAATTCAGCTTGTTTGGCCCCTGTTTTAAATATTGTATATTCGGCAATAGAAAATCGATTCGGTCCAATATGCTACTTAGCCTAATACACTAGGCTAAGTTTAGTCATTTCCTGGCATATCTACTTGTTATGTACTTGTAATGTTCAAAATAAGTTTCGATTGCAGTTGACATTTTTTTCATAAGTACTTATGCTACTTATTTTCTGATTTTTTATGATTACCTATGTATGATGATTTAAGTATTCGTTCCTCAACAAAGGTTATGCATAACATTGGATTTGGACATGCAAAATCTTGCCAACCTATAATTTATAACCGTTTTGTGCGCTGTGGTTTCTTGAACTAAAACATAATTTAACAAAGAACACGGAACTTTAGCTGTTAGCAATCTCCGACAATGTCTCTAGGCTTTGACCCAGAAATGAAAAAACTTATCACGAAGGTGTTATAGTGTGCTGCGAGTCTGTAATGTTTTTGTAAGTGTGCGGGTGAGCTTAAAAGCTTATTAATGTCCGTGGTAGTGAAAGGCTTGTCCGTGTGCGCGTACAGGCGACACAATGCTGCCTTTATAAGAAAAAGATTGTATATGCATATATATTTAGAGGACATACGTCTTTCTGTAAGGAGGCGTAGGACATGAGCGCGTGGGCCGACCGCGGGCGCAGCTTGTCGCTGCCAGGGCTGCTTTGTTTTTCTTATTGCTTAGCATCTTATTAGAAATTTTATTGTCCAGAGAAAGACATAAACCAGCCTTGATGTTACTATTCGCTATTGTAACAAGACAATAGCTCACTAAAGCTATGCGCCTACGCATTGTGTTACATACAAAGTTGTATTTGGTACTTAATATAAATCTTGTTAGGTATATATTGTAATTAATTACTTATCCCTTTCTAATAGTTACCTTTAAAAATTAGATCTAACAAGTTTAAGTACGATGTTCAGCCCTATAGTTAGAAAAAAGGTTGAACGTACTCGTCATTGTTATCTTGCGCCAGTTTTGGGCGAGAATAAATAAAACTCTTCGTAGAAGAGATACACATTTATTTTATTATTCTAGCGGCCTGGCAGCCAAGATAAGGCTTTATGGGACCTGTTATCGCAATGATGAACTTTCCTTTCCACACTAACTTGCTGTACTGTACGCTGACTACCAGTGGCGGCGCGTGAAAATTTTCGTAGGGCAACTCGGAGCAAAAAACCTTGTCTTTCTATTTCGCATTTCGCTCCACTTTGCGGTGGTGGGCATCATAATGGTTGCCAAGGGAAGTTTCGATCCTATTATTCCCAAAATTGTGTAACATCAAACAACTCCTTAAGTGTTAGTCGCTTTGCGCGTGATTTTGGGCCGAATGAGGGTTTTCGATAATTTTTCTGCCACCAGGCGGCGCTTCGTACGCACCTGGTCTCGACAACTGTCAGATTCATACTATTCACAGGCACCTGGGCCTAAAATATTGAAATTCTATTTTATTTCGAAGAGAATTGATTTTGTAATGGATTACGACTATTACACGGTCATCGAACTGAAGACGGAGCTATAAAACAGGCGCGCAAAGTCACTGGTATTAAAAATAATTACTTTAACTTTGTTAATTTCATGAGAATTGACTTGGAACTATTTTATTTATTTATTTTAGGTAACAATATGCCTAAAGTAATGGTTTTCAGAATAAATAAACCTATAAATATGTAGAAAATTAAATGCGCGTATTTATTTTGACAGTTCGTTAAACGGTCGGCTCAGTGCTGCCATCTCACCTCCCCATAGCGGCAGAAAAAGTATCAAAAACCCTCATTAGTCGTCGCCGACGCGAGAATGGCCTTTTTGTACGATGTACCTTTTATTAAAAAAAAACAGCTTTGAAAAGCATAATATCAGTAGATAATCTACTAGACAACAATCAAAACGAATTAGAGCCACCATCAGAATGATTATTATAAACTAATTTAACCTTAAATCTTAACAACTTATGAAATCCTCACAAAATATTTACCTAACTGCCGCTTAGTATTTGCAACGAACACACTGTATCACACAGTCACAAATCTCACCACAAGCAACTTTATTAGTTAATTTAACTTTATCACCTAAACTTACGAAAAACCGACAATATAAACAACAAACGTAAACACCGAATCTGACCAATCTGAGTGTTGCTATGATATCTATTATTTCTCCGCACGCACAAATCTAACTCTTTAATTTTGTGAAATTAATTCATTTCTAAATCCATGTATAATTTGTAATAAAGTATCCTTATTTTAAAATATTTTACATTAATAACACCAAAATTTTACAATGATTAGCCCATTAATTCAATGCAGGTTTTGTAATGGCAATATTGGCAATGCTTAAAGGGCGCGCGTCTAACTCGCCCGGATTCAAATTAGTGAAGTGACGCATACCAAAATAGACCTTACACTGTACATAATAAAGCATCAATTCAAATAACGGAATGTTTCGATAAGCCGGCGATCTATGGCTTACCTAGCGGCCATTTTTGCCAGTTCTGTGAATGGGAGTTTGTGAATGTGTGCGTGCGTTTCGATGTCGCGAAGTAGTTTTATGAATGAATAAGATCGGAATAAAAAGCCCACGTCGAACCGGGTTACTTTCCTTTACGCGCTATTATTGGTTGAACTCTTTTCTAGAGATATAGTAGTTCGCATTATTCAATTAAAGGTACAGATGTATTGGTAATGTTACACGAATGTACTAAAATGATAATATTTTATGAGTTTGATAAATGAGGGAAAAATTTAGGGAAGCCGGTGGGAATCGGGTTGTATGGACGCGCCGCCACTGCTGACTACCCCATCATCAAAAGACAATAGGTACATAACTTGTTAACTTAAAAAGCTGTCTCGTCATTTATTATGGAATTCGCAACTTCTAATACTTAGTTCTAATAATAAAATCGATAAATTATTTTTTGACCTTTAACTTTGACCAAACGGTTTTTATAAATCTGGAAACGTTGTACGTCCGATTAACATAACTCGTCGAAAATTGTTTTATTATATTTTTTGTAACAGATTTAAAACGTTGGTAGGTATCTATTGGAATTATAAAAAGCGGTTAGGTTGGCATATTAACACTGGTGTGTTAAAAGTTATTTTATTGACGCCTTTACAACTCTATATCGGAAAAGATTAGTTTTTTAGACAGCCACACTTACACTCTTAGACAATCATAAAGAAGTGGCTTTTAACAAAACGTGTTACGTATTAGGCAAGTGCTAGAAATAATAATTAGACGTTAGATAGTTACCCAAGTACTAATTACTGCTAACAATTAAATTTATCACTTTGCTGGTTTTAAGAATAATCTAAGTGATAAATACTCTTGTATTTAAAGCATTTTATGATAAGAACAAACCATGTCCTAAATGCCTGACGCTCCAGACTCCCCTCATTTTTCTTTTGAATTTATAATCTTTTAAATGAATTTTCATGTTGTCGGGTAACTTAATACTTAGCCATCGGTCTTCTACCTCACCGCCCATCACCCTATTTCTAACTATATTGGTTTGATTTGATACTAGTGAATTGTTAAGTTTTTTAAATTATACTATAATTTGTAAATACAGGTGCTAACTTGTTACCAGTGTTACCACTAAATTTTATTTAGATAGGTATTAAGTAAGTCATAAGTAAGTAAATTAGACATTTAAAAATAAACTGTTAGTTTTAAGGAATTTTTGCTATACCCTACCAGGGTCCATGTATTGTATAGATATAATATGTATACTAAACATTGGATGCAAAATAAAGATCTCTATCTCTAAAAAAAATAGTAGTAAATCCGATAAACTTGTAACCCTACCCCTGCAAGATAATTAATATCGCGAAATTCGTGAAAAAGCATTAAACGTATGTACCTACACTCAATCAATCTAGAACAGTGTCAGAGTGACAACTACATATGTAGTTAAAGATATCTTACAGTTTGTCTTAAAACGTCACTTTGCTACTCTTGTCGCATTCTTGTGGGTTAGCCGTGCTTTTTTCAAATGGTCCCATCATAAAAACACTAATTTTGAATCCCACAAAAGTAGCAAAAAGCAATTTGAATACCCATGTCGAGCCACCAAATAAAATTAAGCACTAATTTGTGCGCGCGTGACTTCATCTCACCGGTCCTGTGTCCTCTTACTGTGAGTGCATAAGGCGCATAGGCGCCTTATTTCTCGCGCCAATCTATAGAGATTGGCGCGAGAAACGGGAATATACGATATACATAATACCTTCGATATATATTTTTCGGATTTAAGGGTCGATTGCAAAAAAAAAGTTATAAAAGGTTTAGAGTCATGTGGGGTAAACGTACGCAGTCCTATAAATTTCAGTCCAAAAATATGTGAATGCTTGCACTTACCCACTGTATAGGTACGTTTACCCCACATGACTCTAATGAAAAGAAAAATCACGATCGCGTCTATTGCGTTACAAAAATTAGTCATACAAACTATATGGGTAACTTTGTAACACAAAAATGTACTTAACCTTAAATTATGTGCATTTTTTTAACAATCAACCCTAAGGTTCAGCCAGTAAGTAAAATCTTATTATGATACAAATGCTTGGTGAAGTGCCAGCAGTGAACTGCGTTGATTTGGGTAAAATAATTGTTTCGTCGCTTTAGTAGGTCCTACATTATTCTTAAATGAGTTTAGCTCATCACATAGGTACTTACTTAAAAACAGACAAAAATATAGCGACTTGGTGACTATATGCCTTTGCCTTAATGCATTAGCGGCTTTTAAGGCATCGGCTGCGTCATTTGCGTGGTAATGGGCCAGATTGCTTCAATTTGAATCTGCCGGTGATCTTCGTTTTGTATTTTTTCTTAATGGCCCACGATTACATCGCGTCTTGTTTTTATGTCATTATCGAAAACGATGCTTATCGGTGGACCGTTACCGGAATATTCGTTAATTACGTTATTTTGTAGTAATTTTATGGTAACCATTAGGTACGTACCGCATTGATAAGCTTTAAACTCTAAATATATTTAAATAAGCCAATAAATACTGCATGAACAAACACCTCTATGAAATGAAGCTAAACGCGGAACAACTTGAAATGGTTAACACTCCTAATGTTTTGGAAACAAAAACGTGCTGTTTTTATGTGTCGTTTTTGTGTATTTGTTTTAGCGCGCGCCGATAAGGCAGTCAGGGGTCGGGACCGGGACGGTATTAGCTGGGTTAATCCGATATGTCGATTTAATACGTAATAATAGGTGCAGTCCAAGCTAAAATATTGGACGTGCGATAATTTACGTGGGAGTTGATCTTAATATTAATTCATCCGGTAGTTGACCTACTCAGCAAAGTAACAGATTAAGTTAAAAGTACTAGATTAAGCTTCAATTTGCCTTTTATCTGTGTACAAAATATGACGTGATAATATGAAACGATTCCATGATGAGAATTGATAAATAAAGGGGCTTTTTATTTGTAGAGTCCTAAGTGTATAATTACTATTATAAAGTTCGAACGTTCCTTTTAAGTTTTGGTTGTGCACCCCTGCATTACAAGGGTAGCGCTCGGTAATATCCACGTGTGTGTCGCGTCAGCATTCCAAACCACATGCACCCTGCGCCTGCGACGCACACTTGTTACCATTAGAGTACCCCATAATTTACTACCAACGTATAACTCATCGCGCGCCCATTAGCTTGGATTAAGGAAGTCCCCGATGACGTAAAAGTATTCCCTTTTTTGTATTAAAGAAGTGGTAATCCTCTCGGAAATGAGAAATTAGAATGTAGCAATAAATATTTATACACCTAATATTGTAAATGTCAACGACAATAAGCTAACATTCATGGTAATCAAACTCGTTTTAGCTGATTGATGTCGTATTGCACGAAACTTTATAACCACCACTTTATTTGAAGGACTTCGACAGACGCGAGATTTATGAAATCAATCAGCTGTAATGGCCATAAATACTGAGACATTCTTATAAATTTTAAATTGGTCCGACCACAATGCGTCGTCGTAAACTCACGGAGAATATAGTACATACTTACACAAAAGCTTTTATTGTCGCATCAAGACATGTAAAATGTAAAATCTCTTCACTCGCATCTTTTATATGAGTTTGGTCGTATATCTGTGTTTTATTGCTGGCCGGTTGTGGGCCGGCGTGGGCGCTACTCGCCGGCGGTGAAACGCAAGCCTTGTACGAGGTTCGTTTAATGTTAGTGCCTTATTCCTCGGGACGGCAATACTACGAAGCCCACGTGCCTGGAGATTACAGATACAATTGTCTGCTCCGGGCTTGTTTATGGCAGCAGCTCGAGATACGGGGGAGAAATGACACCTCGATCGCGTGCCGTAATCTTCGCCACTCCTTGTACGGATTTTTGTTCTACATTTTACAGGCGCGGATTCAGGAAGGGGCAATGGGGGCACTGAGCCCTCCTTGACACTGGACTTACGTATGCCTAGGTGCTGTTTTAAGTATAAAATACCGTCATATCATAGGGCAGTGCCCTCCCCGCAACGAAGTCCTGGATCCATTTTATGACATTACAGTATAGGTATACATAATTCACAGTGGCACTTAGACACTTACAGCTCTTACAAGGTACTCCTACCATGTCAATCATCGTTCATCGCCTGTTCATTAAAGTTTCTGGGTCGAAATTACGATGAAATTCTTGGTGTAGACAACATTTGGATCGTAACACTAATGGATTTTGTCTGCAGGATGTTTGCCAAAAACTTCCATCATTTCCATCATACAAAAGATTAATTTACCAGTCTCAGAGTACATGTCAAGAATATTAATACATATTTTGTAACGCGAAAGAGAATTTATATCCTTTTTTTCTCAATACCGGGCGTGAAGCGTACGAAAAGCCCAGGGGCAAAACGAAGAGATTTTAATAATTTGTATATTTTGTATGGAGAGAAATGACCGAGGCACGCCGTGTCGCGCCGCGGTCAGAATACGTAATTAGCTTTCTTTTGAACTTCCAGAAGCCACAATAATTCCAATCAAATTGTCCAAATACGACTAGGGCCACTTTCTTGTTCCGACATATTCAGGAAAATAAATGAGCCAGTACCAAAAATTTTAATGAGATCGCAATTTTATTGATTGTGTTTCAAGAATTGACAGTTTTTACGACTGTTTCGGCAGTTTTTAACATATCATGTTTCGGTGGAAACTGGACACCGTTTTTGATTGCCTCTACTGTTTTCATTTCTACGCGGTAAGATGTAAATACGTAGGCAGATAGCGTATTTCCGTACCTACGGGTAAACAGGTATTGTGCTACTTCTAAATTGTACTCCTAAACAATCACTTACCATAGAACATTTGTTACAGTGGGCTGACCAGCAACGCGGAGCGCGGCGTGACGCCAGTGTACCTCCGGTGCCGGGAGGGGCTGATTTCCTGGGTGTACCCCCGAGGAGCGCTGAGGTTGCTCTTCAAGCCTCCCATGCCTGCCGACGAGCGCGACTTTAACGTGTGCGTGCGGGTTGTACGGCGACCAGACCCCCCTGACTTGTTCCATGATGACCGGCTTATAGATACAGGTCAGATTTCTGATAAAGCTTGCAACCTTAATTATAATTAAGCATAATAAGAGCCGTTAAGAATACTATGTATCTCGTCTAGAACGCTTGAACCCTCCTTCTTTGGTCTTTCCTTTTACAGGGTATGAAAACATAATACCTGTTTTAGGTATTTTAGATTATCTCATGCCCAATTCTTGGGATCATTATAGTGACAGGGATTTTTGCTGTAGTACAGTGCAGGCTCTTTACTAATACGCCATACGCCCTTTGGTCGTACCCGTTAATTAAATTGGGTCTATATCGAATCGCATAAAAGTATTGTTCCGAATATTATGTCGCATAAGAATTTTACGCCGAAAATTGTTTCGCCGAATTATTGTTTCGCATATTTTTCATGTGTCGAAGTTTTTGCGCCTAAAGTCGTTTGTCCGAAACATTATTCATCCTAATGCTTATTGTGTCTAAGATTCCTTTGCCGAAATTGTATTATGCATATGTTTGGTGATCCTAATATTGTACATTCTAAAATTGCTGCTAAACATAACGCCTACTAAAATGAAATACGACCCGCCAACATATCGACGGAGCCCCTAGCGGGGCTCCTATTTCCGCTCTAAGGGACAAAAGATACCTAACGAACCTATTCAGGTGAATTACATGACTTTTTTTTTGTTTCGCCCCCCCGAGCCCCCCTTGTGGGGGGCTTCGCCCCCCCCGTCCCCCCCTTATTTGTTCTTTCTCCTAACAGTTGGAGCAGACCTAGTATTTGTATTGTAAAATGTCTAAGATTAATGTTTTAACCTAGCTTAACCGTATCGGTTCTGCCCCTCTCGTTTTTCTGCAATCAGGTTATCTACAAATAACTATTAGCATTTGATAGACGTGACAACTTAATATTGATGTATATTAAGTTAGTTTAAAAGACTATTGCTGTTATTTTAGCCACTCTAATAATAATGCGTAATATTTTTTATGACAATCAATATTAAGTAATATTACATTTTAGATAATTTAAAAATCGACATACGAATATTCGGTAAAACATATTTTAGGACTTCTATATGTGTATGCATAAAAATAATTCGGCGAACCGATTATTATGCCATTCAACAATATGCCAAATGTTTCGGCCAAAACATTTTCTGCACAATGAACATTATGCGAAGAGACGGGCACCCAATTAAATTGTTTTACTCGTATGTTCCTATGTCTAACGAAACAAGTCTAAAAGGCCTTTATTGAGCAAAGAGAACAAGGAAACGAAAAGTATGTTAGGTACTTTAATATTTAGAGTTAATATGCAAAGCCAGTTCTGTGATTATGTAGAGAAAGGAGCAAACTTAAATTTGTACATAAATATTGGCGGGCCACCCCTAGCGCAGGTATACGTTTCAAATACGCCACCCTTTTCGATTCCCTGTTGATACTTGCTTCTATATATGTATAATCAAGCTTATAAATTTCCAGAAGCCGAACGCTTCCCCGCTCGCCTGTTCGTCGAGGGCGCCCACAAGCTGGTGCCCCTGTATGCGCCCGACGACGGGGACGCGCGGGAGCTCCGCTGTTTCCGCAGCCGCCGGGGCCGCGCCGCGCTCTACGTCGAGGCCGAGCCCGAGGAGGGCACCAAGCGACGCGAGGCCACGCTCCGATACGAGGCCAGGCCGCTGCAGCGGCACTACGATCCGGCCACGGCGGATTGCAGACCGTGCACTGAGGAGGAGATGGAACTCGCGTTTTGCACTAGTGATTTAGGTAAGATGAATTTATGTTGTGATTGTGAACGATATTATAAAGTCAAAGTCAAAGTCAAAGTCAAAATATTCTTTATTCAATTAGGCCCAGCAACGAGCGCTTTTGAATCGTTAAACTAAATAGCGAATGAGAGAAAAAAAAACTACCTCCGGTTCTAACCCTACACCACTGCCTGAGAAGAATCCGGCAAGAAACTCAGCGGGACTTTCCTTTTTTCAAATAATAGTTTTATAACATCTTACGGCTAACATGCATTAATTAAAAGCGAAACATAAATTTGATTTAATATAAATACAGATGTAGTACATTAAATAGAGATGAAGTCTCTAATAGTCAGAACAATTATATAGGTAATGATAGGTAGGAATATCTAAGAAGGCACTATGATGATGCACAAGCTTTCGGCATTCTGTAGTAGCGATGTAACGAATATCGGTTTTGGAATATTCGCGAATGCGAATGCGAATATTTGCGTTTCATATTCGCGAATACGAATGCGAATGCGAATATTGGGTATTATACAACACACAATACACACATATACATGAACATTAGATAATGCTGGTAGAAAATGCCCAAAGGCTTTCAGTCCGCCATTTATACTCTTTTGTATGTGCAATATTGTGCAATAAAGTTGAAAATAATAATAAATTTTACATTTTATTCATCATTCAGTTAAAATGTATCATTTTTACAGTCGCATGTTCTTGTACCTAGACATATGTATTAAGGTCAACTTAGAATGTAGTACTTCCTGCCTTAAGTGAATGAAATAATTAGATAAAAATATTCGCAACATTCGCGTCAATTTTTTGCGAATGCGTAGACGAATATTTTAAAACATGCGAATATTCGCGAATGCGAATGCCGAATATTCGTTACATCGCTATTCTGTAGATACAGATCTACTGTCGTCCTAATTAAGAATAGTAGACACCTTTCTAAAATACTTACTTAGTTTTGAATTGTGGGTCCCAACTGCCGAATTGTAAAATTAGATTTTAACACATTTTTAGTACAACGAATTGAAAAAATCAAGATTGTTTGAACGCAGAAATGCAAGTGTAGCGTATCATTAAGATTTAGAAGGTGGATCGTTTGATGCTATAAACCGAAAAGTTTAATTTCTTTCATCGAGTTTATCGTAAATTTAATCACGGCAATAGCGGCAAAATTGCCAAACGAAACCGAAGTCGTGGGTTTAGCTAATAAAGAAAATAATGTAAAATCTCCGCCTCTGCCACCATAATGGTTAAGCAGAAACAGAAGCCTGACGCTAATAAACGCCGCCCGCACGGTAATTTGTCGCCATAATCGAGATTCCTCTCGCTTCAAATTAAATTAAACGGTATACGAGAATATAATTTTTCCAACGTAACGACCGCGGAATATTTGCTTGCAACAGTTTATCATACGATGTTATTTGGGAGAAATTTAACATTTTGAGTCAGATATTTCGTGAAAAGAAAGCAAAGGAATGCTATGATTTTTATTTGGTTTAAAATAATGTTTACAGTATTTTTTACTCATGGGCATGTCGTGACATTTAAGTAAGTAGATATTTATTTTCATGTTAACTGTTTACCCTCTTAAAAATAACGGTAGGTACCTAAAGTTAAATGCTCGATAGATACCTACTTTACTTTTTAGAAACGTTACTTTTACTATTGTATGTATGGGTCCATCAATGTGTACATTACAACAAGTACGAATACACATTTTAAATTATCAAATACCTATAGAGCGACCATGTATGTCTACAGTAGCAACATATAAAATTATTTGATAGATTTTAAATTCAATTTTCGTTTACCATAAATTAATATAGGATATAAGATGCGATCCACCACGGCACGCGTCGCCACAGGGAGTTCGAATATTTTTTTAAATCTTGTTTAGGTAATAATAATAGACAAGAGTTATGTCATGAGGTTTTTTTTTAATGATGGCGCGTCCCGCGGCGGGCGCGTTATTAGCCATCTCGGGCCACGGCTCACGCACCATCACAATTTCTGTTTGTCATGCAACATAATTATTGTTATTTTTTACTCGGACGGCATTAATACTCATTAAACCTCATTTTTAAAGATTATGTCTGAACACAAATAGCTCAAAATACGGTTATTTTTTACAATAGAAACAAATTTAATATTCTATCGTATTCTTAGATTCTTACGTACCTAGGTATAAATAATAAATATGTTAATTTCCGGTCACACGCTTTTGAAAAATTGTCTTATGAATTTTCATACCAACTTACCTACGTTTTATTAATGTATCTAATTAGGCGTGTACCTACGGAAGATCCTGTATACAAAGTCTGTAACTAAGTAGGTACCTAATTCTGTTTTTCACTGTTCATAAATAGGAAATGTACACTAATATATGGAACCTATCTATATTACGAGGGCTGATCCGAAAGTTTTTAGTTGCTCCGGTTCTGTTCATGCGATTTCAATAAAACTTACACCGTTTTGAGGGATATTTCAATGACGCTTTAGGCGGTGTAAATTTGTTTCAGTACAGATTTTAGATATTTTTATTATTTTGTTTTACTTAGACGTGTCGAGCCTTACTCCAATGACCATGATACCGGTTTTTAAGATACTTTTTTAATGAGATGCTATGAACATCATTCGGTTATAAAACTATTTTATTTTATAGGTTCTAGTAATTGAAGACATTTCCGTTATTTTTAAGTACAAATTACGTGATATCCTTTACTTTAATCATAAATGAGTAGGCATCGAAAAAAATCGTAAACTATAAAATTGTATTTTCTAATATTTTAAAAATCATAATTCAATCAATAATATAGTTCTTCAATTATATGTAAAAAAAAGCAAAACGAGCTAAATTAAATATCCCGGGCATATTCAAGTACGGCTTTCAAAGATTTTCGTAAAAAACATGCTTAAATGTGTCAGAAATGGCCAATTTTTCCATGCAATGTTAAATTTCATACAAAACAGCATTTTGTAAAATAAACATAATAAAAACACTATTCCCATTACATGCATACATTCATTAACCATAATAAGTATTGAAGTGTCCCTCACAATGATATCAATTTAATTTAAATCGCATGAATAGAACCGGAGCAACTAAAAACTTTCGGAACAGCCCTCGTATTTATTTAACGAATAATAAAGGCATAAAGGCTGAGCCACGCCGCAGCGCAGCATGGCATTCGCGTTGTAGCGTCGGGAATGTTAAACCAAAAGAGCATTCGCTGTTCTAGCGCCCGTTCTACGAAATCAACCAATCACGTTTTGTGTACCGATCGAATTTCGTAGAGTGGGAGGTTAGAACAGCGAATGCTCTTTTAGTTTGAACGCACCTTTATATGTGTGCCATCTAATCTAATATGACATTTACATAGGTACGCTTCAACGCGCACGCTACGCACACGCATACGCGCGCGTGTTGCACACGCATTCGACGTGGCTCGGCCTTAAATGACTTAGGTACTCTGGTACTCGCCATGTAGATAATTATTAATATTAAATGTAGAATCTACAACCGTCAAATTGTGACGATTAATAACTTTACAAAAAGTAACATTACCTCTGTGAGAATTTAAGAACGCAGACGTCAAATGAGACGTGATAGCTTGTTAGTTAAGCCTTCGTAATTATCGTCTGAGCGGGGTGGATGACCGCTCTTCACTATTCACTTATCTTACTCAAACAAAGGTTCGGTTCAGTTTCAAACTTACATTTGCGCTTACTCACGTCGCAAAAAATGATACAGACAATAGCAACTTTTAGACAGCCAATAGTCTAATAGAGCCTTGAGCATAGAATAATAGCGACAGTGATAAATATCTAGTATAGGATGCTGTGAAAGATTTCGTGGGACTAGAGTGGGGTGACGCCATCCGCCGTTTGCGTTTAATTTACGCATGATTCAGCGTTTGGGCAATCTGGAGCACTTGTATCTAATTCCCGGTACTTAAAAACTATAAATCATGTCTAGTCAAATTATGTAGTTATGAACATGAGCATGAGTAGGTATATGTACGCTCGCCGCTCAGCACTCCAGCTTTATACTTAGGCTAGGCTTGTACTATTTGAGGCAGAATAGTAGTTCGTAATGGAGACATATTAATCTATTGCAATACTGATAACGATCCGTGATTAAGTATAGGTAATACTAGGTATTTACCCCAAAAAATAGTTATTTGTTATACAAGGGTGCAAAGTTGTATTTTACCCGCGAGTATGAAATTGAAACACGAGCAAGCGAAAGGATTCTATAGTTGAACCACGAGCGAAGCGAGTGGTTCTAAAATAGAATTCTGAGCGCAGCGAGTGTTTTAACATACGAGAAGTAAAATACATTTGCACCCGTGTGTAACACAAAACTTTTCCCCTCAATAGAGCGAGGAAACTCAAAAAAGGTAATTATTTGTTCACATTACAATCATCATCGGGTTAGTGATAATAATTTTCCAAATGCATCATGTATTGTGTTAATGCAAGATTTTGTCGCAGTAAACTTAGCACGAAAAAGTAAACGCAGCACGATTTTGACACATTCCTGTAGTTGCACACCAACGCCAATGCATTATTAAATCATTCACATTCATTATTTTTACAAAATTATAACAGAACACCCTGAAAGTTGTTTAGTTTACTATTTTTATGCGTGTTCGAGTCGGTAAATAAAGATTATAACCTATAATATTCTTTGACAATGTTGACGTTGACATTTTCTGCGTTTTGTGATTGCATCTAGTCATCTTATCATCATTCACTGAAACAATTGTTACTTATGGAATTTTAGGATTTATATGTTAAAATCATCATATTATATAAAGGTTTGTATTTTACACTAAATTCTCAAACAAATTATTTAATTATCATTAATATGGAACAATTTCCATGAGCATCTTACGTTTTGTTATTCCAAAACCAAGGTCATTAGTCATTACTTTGCCACACAAGTGAATAATATGCGTTTTTACACGTTCGTATTAAAGGATAAACGAGCACTTTACGAGCTAGTGAGGGGAAAAATATTTTTAGTGCCTTTTTAGGCGCTAGTGCGAGAAGTGGCTCATTTTACGTGAGGACCAAAACTTCGGAGGGTCATCTGTACTCAAAAACGTCGTACGAGACACGTGCAAAAAGGAAATTCGTAACTCGTGTCGATTTAAAATTTAAACCCTTCGGTCGTGTTTTAAAACATCGCCACTCGTTTCGAATTTCATGTTTTTCGTACTTGTGTCGTAATCTACTTTTTCTAACAGTTGCCACTTGTTTCCAGTGTCTCGCGGCACATTCGTCGGGGCGGAGCAGCGGTCCGACCTGGACAGCACGCAGCTCACGCTGCGGCTCAGCAAGCTCATCCGCGCCACCGGCAGCGCCGGGCCCGAGCCGCGCGAGGACGCGGTACAAGATAACTATTATAGGTAACAACCATTCATTCTCGCTTTTAACACGTTCGACCCCGGTGACACAAAATTTGTGATCATTATCATAAACTTATTCCTATCCTAAGCCACTAGCATAAAATTATGTCGGTGACATAGAAATTCGAACATTATTAAGGGAGGATCGCAAAAATGTGTACATAGGACTTGTACATAATTTAAAGGCCTTAATGAAAATAAAATTTAAAGTCACAATCTTTGTATTACGAAATTACCATAGTTATAGTTAATGTTTTAAGTTAATGGATTGTTTGATTGTAACAAATGCGTTGTATACGCTTGTCTGATTATTAAGCGATCACAGTAGCATATGAATGCCTATAACTTCAGGGGTGCTATACCTAAGCTCGTAACTTGACTTCATGGCTATGGCGGGAATGATATACCTACGTAGAATTTATTCCTGACTATAGAATCCTACTTATTTACGGTAAACTCTGAAGCCTACACTTTCCGCACTGGTAATAAAATAAAGCTATGTTTTGACGACGAGACTTAAGGCAAGACAGAGTTGCTTTGTAAATGTGTGAATGACTGTTAGATAGGTATAACGGTCTTTGCACTTACGGTGTCGAGACAACTTGCCATATTAACATTGTTAACCTTTTAAACGCGGAATAATAAAGCCACTTGATTTCAATCCAGACGTCCACCAGACGTTGTTACCTCAGAACAGATACTTATTAGTTCAGCAATTGAAGGAATAATATTTAGAATGAAAAGATAGGTACCGTATTAGTTTACCATAGATTGTGATGCGGTAAACTATTCAGACTATTTACTAAGCAGCATTCACTGTAAAGCCTAACAATACCAACACCATGTTTTCATAAGGTTAGTCATTATTTTTGCTAAATGTCTCAAATTTAATCTTTACGCCGTTCTGAATGCGGCTGTACCTTATAAAGGGTTTAGCAGCCTTACCCAACAAGAGGTGCCTTTCCCCACGAATGAAGTCAATATTTTAGGTGGTGTACTAGCAGGACCTAAGAATACTCCATGCTTAATATCAGCTCTAGATCTTCTTTTGTTTCAGAGTTATTCAAGATAATGTAAAATATACAGGGTGTCGTTGAAAGTGGCGTATTTCGTAAACTGTTCAAGTTAGATCAACCAAACAAAATTGTGTTTTATAACAATAAAATAAACTACAAAATGCATATTTTTAACCTGCATCTTGTCCTTATTTTTCATAATAAAAAAAGGTTTCTTGTTTTTTTTTCCATATTTTTTTTTATTTCACGCGGAGGTACACCTACAAAAAAAATATGCATACATAGCCACTAATGTCCACTGTATAGATAAATAAAAATATTTCCGTAAATCATCGTGCGTCATGCCAAAAAAAAATTTTTTTCAGAAGTAGTCGTTACTGGCATACAAATAAAGTACCAGTGCAATGTGAACATAACTTAGTGTGTAGGTATACAATCTCTCGACACTTACCGCACAAAATATCATTGACGTAAATTGACTTATTAGTGCATTTGCTATATAAATCAGCCCCTTGTCCAGTTTGTATGCATTTTTTCTTTCCACATATATTTTTTAACGTTTTTTTC
>JALPQI010020577.1:0-18630 GCA_025490895.1 Thaumatotibia leucotreta | reverse complement strand
CGTCTATGTTTTTTGTATAGAATGTAAGTACGAGTATCTACAGGTTTCGGCATTCTTTATACCCTGATTTCAAAATATCCTTAAATTGTTTTACCTTTTTTAATTACCATACTAAATAGTAAGTTACCCATCGGACCACAAAAATCGGCATTTTCCGCACCGTGTATTATCGTCACTTGTAGTTTATCACTTTTGTTACATACATAGAACCTATAGCCATTATTTAATACTGGTTCGCTTTTATGCTATAGCTCGCCAAGCTATCCGAACGATATCACTGGACAGTATTTATAGCGGCGCGCTAGTGATGCTATAAGCAATTGGTAGTAAAAGGAGGCAGTACTTAACTGTCATGTTATATTGTCTTTGCGATTTCTGATAAATCGACGGCCCCTACGTAAGTTGTCGTAACTTGAAATTTGGGTTTTTCTTTTTATTTCATAAAACATTATATCTTTTAGCAATGTTTCCGTTCCACGAAGAAAAAATTAAAAAAACCTATTACAAATAGGTTTTTGACACCCAAAAACTATCGTAACTTAAAAAAGCACCGTCGTATACTGTAGTAAGTGTACTTACGATAATTAATACGGGGCGGCCACCAGCGCTCGCGCAGCGTAAGTGCCAGTTACGATCTTATACGCGGTGGGGCAGAGGTTTTTCAAGAACGATATTTTTTTACCAAAAACTAACAACTAGATGAAACAAAAATGGATAAACGATACATTTTATTCGATAAAAGTAACACATTACATCGGAAACAAACTCAAAGTAAAAGAGAGACCAAAATTAATTTTCGAAACGGCCGTTGGAGTTAAACAAAATGTAGTCTGATATGAAATAAAAGGCGATTCAGAAATAAAAATGATTTAAAACCACTAAGCAAAGTTAGCAATCTGTTCGAGTTCACTCAGAAATCAGTTCTGAATTTATTCGTATGAATGCTGACAATTTTTTAATAATACCGGTGAATACTGTAGTATGTTATCACTTACCACAACTTACTTCGGAGTTGAAGATCGGTGTTTTGTCTTAAGTTTAACATACTACTATTTACGTTGGATTTTATTAATTTTTTTGTGTTGTATGTGTACTTGAGACATTTTTCGTCGGAAATTGTTTTTAAATTTCTATTGTAAGTGATATTTAAGACAGTATGCGCCGGATCAAATACAGAGTTACTACAATTTACAATTATAATGTCGGCGTATTTCAACAATTTTTGCTAATTATACAGGTTCGCCGCTTCTTTTTGAACCAAACGATAAATAAATGCATAAGTCATTGTAATAAAACGGCATTTTTTGTGATAGTGACGACGACAAAACAATCATATCACTTACATTATTAAACACTGCATCAGTTGGTGGGTTAATTTATGAGTATTTAGTCATAATTCATCAGTGAAATCATCGTCTGTAGTTCGAAGATTTGACTGCTGACTGAATGAAACTGCTAACAGCTGCGGTATCTAATCATGAAAGCGACACGACTGTTCTTCAAGAATATAATTACGTTGAAAAACGCTTGATATCGATCTCATAATTATGATGTAGTTGAAGCTGAAGGCATTTTTATTAACTGATTTTTTATTATGTCTTTGCACTGTGAGAGAAGTCATTAATATGCCATGTCTATAATTATAATTTCAAAACTACGTTCCTAATGCTGAATGATAGACTGTTTTTGTGAACTAACTAAATGCACAAAATTATAATAAAACGGCTAAACTCATGTATATTCGGTAAATATAAAAAGTGGATAATAAACAGATGAGCACCAAGCGGCTCGCTGAGCCCGTTGAGATAAACGGGTTGAGGGTGGTCTTGCGCCGGCACTGATACCATGCCCGACTGCGGGTTTATGTCACCGAACACTACGTAATAGATGATAAGCACACGAAGTCACTGTGTGCACAAAACCATCATTATTAGCTCGGAGATTACCGGCTTCTATGCCGTTGGCTCAGTCCAGCTCCCATTCCGATTAAAATTACTCTTAATCGCTCTGTAAATCTTCCGTGGCAGGTAGCATCTTTACCGTACCAGCATCCTCGCTTTATCAAAGCGTTTAGGAAATGCGATGTGCCTGTATCGTATGCGTCCACCACAGCCGAGCTATATCAACTCCCTGTCCTTGACACTCCGAATGTGCTCCGAGTCTTGTAGACCCATTACGTCGTTCCTTACCGAAGTCGTACGGTATCTCATAAACACCCGAACTACCAAGTGAATTTCCGTCCTTTGGGGATCGTAAGAAGTACTCATATTGATATGAGGACGCAAAACGGTCTTAATGCTACACCTTCGGCGTAATAGGCGTCCAATTCCGTTTGTCACTCCTATAATATGAGGCAAGAATGATGGTGCCCTCTCTACTGTGTGGTGATGTCGAAACGTCCTTGAGCTCTTCGTACGCTGACTTTGTCTCCAACCATATCTGTTCCTCTCCAAGCTCTCCAACGTCTCGTCTCGTCTGACATGTTGCAACATTTGTAATAGTTTAGATAACAGGAGGTAATAAATAGGAGATGCCTGTGTCCAGCAGTGGACCGAAGTAGGCGAATGATGTGATGTGAATAAAATATATAAACTCATTTCGCATGTATTGTGAATCACAGAACCGCGAGGACAGGTTTGCGAGATAATGGTATTCGAGTAAGCCAGTTAGCAGGTAGCTTTTCTATAGACTTTTTGTGACAGACGATCATTCTGACCTAGTATTAATAACCCATCAAGAAAACGAAATGTCACATCCACATCTCTTTTAAATGTAAACTTTATTCTGGGATGAATCTCATTAAGATCGGTTAGTAACACATCAACAACTCTATCAAACATGCTGAGATGAGGCCATTTCGTAGCATACACGTTTTTATCTGTACAATTATTTTTCGTTTCTGTAATTATGATGTTTATGTAGGTATGTGTATGTTGAAAATAAACTTATTTTTATTTCTATTTCTATCAGGAATTACAGCAAAAAAGTCATCCACATTTTGTAACCAGCATCTCGGCCTTTTCGGACAGTTCTTGAATGCTTAAATTTATCCATGAAAATGTTGACCCGTACCAGAACTACGTTATAAGAGAACTCTTTGCTTCAATCTGCAAATAATACTCCCCTTGCCAAACGGAATAGCAACTATTCAGGAAATGTTCGATGAATTTCATGTGCACAGTCGTTATGAGCTACAAAATCTTTAATTATTTTTATAGTTTCCAATACTCGCAAACAATGAAGCTACATCAAACTCAACTACATAGTCTCGTCTTTATTCAACACAATGTTTTCCAAAAACTGTACAAAAACACTTTACCTGATCTATTTTTCATAATAAAACATACAAAAAAACTATTCACCTGCTTAATTTTCTCAAAATATTCCATCAGGGTTCCATAAAAATACTATTAAATTGTTTGTTAAATGGCATAATATAGTAACTAACAAAAAGTTTTTATAATGTGTCCGCAAAATAATGTTGTAAATAACAGATACGACAAAACTTACACGCATAATTCCAACGTATTTTGTAGTATGTATTACTTACGATCAATGACCATTTATGACCACCGGCGTAAAGTGAAGTAAGTAATACATACCACAATTTTTAGATTCTCTTCTCCGTCATATATTGTCGTAAGTGCAATTCCGGCAAAAATATGAAATATATCAGAGAAGTAATTATATCACTATAAAGATAGTATCTTTGTTATTGATTATGCCAATTTTCAAAGCAATCCATTGAACTATGTGACTACCGTACACATTTCAAACTTTAAAGTGCTCTCCTGTAAACTTGCCATTTTCAACTTACGACAACTTACGTAGGGGCCGTCGAAATGGTGATGATTAGTGGTCGGATATCCCGGTGCAACACCAGGGGATTCCAAGTAGAAAAGTTAATATGGATATGACCTAAATTCCCGGGTTTAGTTTGAAAAAAAAATATAGATCTGATAGGTATACTTAAAAAGGCAGCTCAAATTGCGAACATAAACGATCTTTGGGCGTTTTCACAAACCGTTGTTCAAAACACTTTATTTTAATTCGGACAATTTTGGGTTTGTTCGACTCAGGATCACGAGCTCTTTTAATTCTGAAGTGTCTCTTTACAAATTTGCTCCACTGACATTCGTAGAAGTGGAAAGGACTTTTTCGGCGTACAAATAGATTTTAGATGTGAAAAGGAATCGATTGAAAATAGAGAATCTAGAGAAAATAATAATATGCTATTTTAACTTTATAGAACCTAGTAAGCCATAATTCTTTCATAAAATACATATATTTACTCTAATGTGTCTGCATAGGTGTGTCAAGTCTTCATGCTTAAAAATGTTTGATTTTATGTTACATACAAGAGGATGTTTAATCCGTAACCAGGTATATTTTTTCTAACTTAGTAATTGATGACCTCAGGAAGACCATGTACCATTCAATGGTTATTGGATACAATTTTTCTTTAACTTTAAATTAATAAAATTTTGAGGTATCCGCGGGAGACCTCACCTAAAATGTTTAATTTAGGCTGGGTATGGATATTGTTTTAATCCTGATCACGGATTAAAATAATCGTGTATTATATGATATTTCTGTTTTTTTACGTTCGCAATTTCTAGAAGTGGAACCTATTGTGCCTTAGTAAAAACCTTCTATTTTTAAAGCTAAACTATTTTATTTAAGAATATTCATACTTAAAGGTTATTTGGTACTAAGGTCAATATTAAACAAAATTTATAACCTATCTTTTAAAATAATTGTCGAAATCGCATAATAATAAACGCTTGTATGTACATGCACTTATTTTTCGTTACAAAATATTACTAAACTTTACTGGATGTAATTTTGTGGAATCCCGTGGTATATCCATATTAGTATAATATTTGAGGTCATTCACCCCTTGTTGCACCGGGATATCCGACCACTGGTGATGATGTTGGAGTGCGTTGGTCAGACGGTTAACATAGACACATAATTCTCCCTGGAAAATAAAATAGTAAGGTATCTTATGGATTCTTATTAGCAAATAGTCCCGCAGCGCAGTAGAATAGGCCACCGTATAAATATTACATCTTAAAGAGGTTTACATTGAATGTAAATTTTTAGTACAGACTGTCGTTGTCATTTTGAGAAGCTACCTAGGTAAGTTGGTACTAAAGGGTGATTACCGTAGTTTTTGATTAAGTAATTATATTCTGAACGTTATTTCCATCTGATCATTATTACCATCCCCCGTCTTTGATTTATATATTTTTAAACATGTACCTACAGATTATTACTAAGATAACTTCTTACTTATATTTACATTAATTTAGGTATTCTCTTTTAAAGATTTATGATGACTATTATTCTTATCTCCAAGATCACATCTAAGTATGAATAATCAATGAATAATAATTTTGAATGAATTTCCCCAACGATGAAGGTGATGGCATGAATGTCACATATTCTAGAATAAAACGAATGCTTAGTCAAAAAATATTCGACCAGTCAGGGTGGCCATGTCCACTGCTAAATTGATACAGTTTACCAATAATCCCGCAAAATTAAATAAACATAAACCAGTCGGGTCGGAGTTCACCTGATTTATCGCCGGACCCGGCTTACGCTGTCCGGGACTAATCCCGGGACTGCGCGGCGTGGGGACACATTAGCATTTTTAGGAGACATATGGTACGGTTGGGAAAATCTGGAAAAGTGCCTAGTACAGTCGCCGTCAGATACATCGGGTGCATTCCACGCAATGTCGGGTACGTGACGTCGTTCTTTGAGCACATCTAAAGGTGCGTTTAAACCAAAAGAGCATTCGCTGTTCTAGCGCCCGTTCTACGAAATCAACCAATCACGTTTTGTGTAACGATCGAATTTCGTAGAGTAGGGGGTTAGAATAGGGAATGTTCGTTTGGTCTGAATGCACCTTAAGAAAGTTACGAATACAATTTTGGTGTATCTTTATTTTATAACTGGGTGTTTGAATTTATAGATAATAAAAATCAATAATCATAAAATCATAAATCAATCATACAGGTGTTACATTATGGAATAGGTTCACTATGTGGCGCCTTTCGGCGTACAAATTGTAAGGGCATGCATGTCACCTTATTTATACTAAACTTAAATTAAGGTCTTCCAAAAACTCGTTAACAGTGTATAGGTGAATAACTTAAGAAAGTCACCTGCTGTATGTGTGAGTCACGTATTCGAATAGAGAACACATGTTTAAAATTAGTACACAAACAAAACAAACGCCTATTCGAACACATTACTCACACATACAACAGGTGACTTTCTTAAGTTTTTCACCTATAGTAGCGCTTATCGACTAGTAATTTTTTAAGGTGGGTTTTGAAAATATTCAGCTCTTGTACATACAGATCTCACTCCTTCACCGTGGAAAATATTCCCACGCGTACTAAGAAATTCGGCAATTCCTTCATATGCCGGACTATTAAAAAGTGGAATTCTTTACCGGCACATGTGTTTCCGCATACCTATAAGTTGGGACCCTTTAAACGAAGCGTGAAGAAGCATCTAGCGGGCCAGCAAGGCGGTGCCGACTAACAGGTGATTCACTGATTATCTCCTGTTCGTTGCCGCCACGATTTGGGCTCTACTTTTCACTTACGATCGTGGAGTGGAGCCACTTTGTTGTGCCAACATAAAAAAAAAAGATCTAATTTGCAGTGGTAATTTATATGGTGATATATAATTCTCGCACTTTCAATATATTTCTAGGGTAGCTGTCATAGCCGTCACGTTCCCGACAAAGTAGACTTTTTCGTGGAATGTCAGGCATCGGTCAGGGTGCTCAGAAACATCTAAACAGGCCTTTATTTTCATGGTTGGAGTGTTTGTTCATATATTTTCATGGTTGGAGTGTTTTTTCATATATTTTCATGGTTGGAGTGTTTGTTCATATATTTTCATGGTTGGAGTATTTGTTCATATATTTTCATGGTTGGAGTGTTTGTTCATATATTTTCATGGCTGGAGTGTTTGTTCATATATTTTCATGGTTGGAGTATTTGTTCATATATTTTCATGGTTGGAGTGTTTGTTCATATATTTTTGAGCATCACAGCCGCTCCAATATGGCTGATGGCGACTGTACATAAAATAGGTAATTACTGTAATTAGTTCATTGCATACTTGCATGCATATTCATAGGTAGGTAATTGCATTGAAACTTTAATCATGGAGCTATCCTTATTGGTTGGCCGCGGCAGAAAACGGTAACATTTAAAGATCCCAAGTAGGTAATAATATTTATTTTAGTACAGATGGTGCCTTTTTTAGGCTCTAGTGCGAGAAGTGTATCATTTTACGTCAGGTCCAAAACTTCGGAGGGCCATCTGCACTAAAAAACGTCGTACGAGACACGTGCAAAAAAAGTGTTTTTCGCACTTGTGTCGTAATGTACTATTTTCTCCTACTAAAACTCACTAAGTATCAGAAGACCTACTTACGGCATACGAGGTTGCTAAGAATAGCAACAATTTTATATTACCTATGTTTGGGTTGTCAGCCGACGATTTCCACGAGATAATGATTTCGTGTGGGATTAAATAGATGTGAGTGTAAATTGTGGCGTCTTGCCGGATGCAAGTTGTTATCCAATAACACGCGTATGTCTTGTTTTGTACACTTGTTAAGGAATAAGTACGTAAATTGGTTGTCGCACGAAATCGTTCACTTTATGAACATGTAGACTACAGTAAAATTAACTTCCAAAATTTTAATGATGCAGCCATGTCTTTTTTGTTACAGTGTTGCCATGATATTTACAGGCTTTTATTGAAACCGTTGTCTGCGATACGGATCTCTAGCCTAACCGTGAATATTATTTGATTCAAAATTGACCTTACCATGCGACTAAGTCGATTTTATTTTATTTTATTTTTGTTTATTAAGGATTACCAACAGATAACACATCTTACTATAAATACATGTACATTAATTCGTGGCTGATGCTTATCCAATTATAGATAACCACAACTTAAAATTATACTTATAACAATTCCAATAATAGTAAAAAAAATACACAGTGCTATAAATAAATGACAACACACTCTCTATTTGCATCCATAAAGGACGCCGATAGGTAGTAACGTAGGTGATTTGTGTGAGATGTCCTAAGATATTTTATGTATTTATGGTTGCAGTATCGCACCATAGTTGGGTGGTTTTATACACGGTGCTCGTGAGCATTCCGAAAGATTTTAATGATGAATTCCTGAGCATATTTAGAGTATTAAATGTCATATAAAATTTCCTGGATTCGGCTTGGTTCCAGAGATAATAAAACTTTTTCGAAAAAAGTTTTTCGACGTAACTCGTCATAAAACTTCTTTTTGATTACAATGCTACCACAATGTGTTCTAATATTACCTCACCTTTTGCCTGACAATCAAAAAATTAGAATAAACTTGACGAGATAACCTGTCCCAAGAAAAAATCACTTAAAAAATTAATTTTAACAAATTGTTCTTATGATAAAAATTATTGGAAATGTTAAAATGTATTCAAAAAGTCTAACAAAATTTTTTTTTGTGGATAGGTCACAATATTTTTTGTTTATTTTGATGTCTAGAATGCATAGTTAAAATCTTTCGCAATGCTATCGAGCACCCTGTATAAGCATACAACACTATTAACGTTTAATTTCACCCTTCTAAATGACACATGGGAGACGGTCTTGTTAACAATAAGCAAGCAAACAGCATTAATCTCGCAAACATCTCATCCTTAGACTATTTATTGATGGCAACTAACCAAATAAAAGCTGAGAAATTGGGAAGCCACCAATTATAACTAGAGCTTTCGAAATCCATAGAAACTGTTTGCCTAAAAAGGTGCATTTAGCTCCTAAGTTGGATTAGTGTTATTATTAGCTTTAAGTTTATGGTTGGGGACTGAAAACTAGCGGCCTCGCTGAGTCCTAACCCTAACCCATTTTGCTGCACAAACATGTATTTTATTATTACCTATGTTTATTTACTTATGTAACCTATTTTCGTGTAAGTGAATACATTTCTTTGTTATTAAGACCAAACGAGCATTCGCTATTCTAACCCCCTACTCTACGAAATTCGATCGTTACACAAAACTTTGGTTGATTTCGTAGAGCGGGGGACAGAATAGCGAATGCTCGTTTGGTCTGAATGCACCTTACCGCGAACTCCGAAGTTCGCAAATTTCGGGGATTTGTCTCTGTCACACCCAAGGACGTGTTAATAGAGTGGCAGACTTCGGATTATTTGTTAAAATTAGAACCTTTTTTTCATTTCTAACCGACTTCAAGAAGAGGAGAAGGTTCTCAATTCGACTGTTTTTTTTTTGTTGTATGTTACCCGATATCTCCGAGAATTGTGAACCGATTATAATTTTTTTTTTGTGATAAAACGTGTATAACTCCGAGATGGTCCCGTTGGCACCAAGTTGAGGTCTGACGATGGGATCTTGGAGAAATCGAGGGATCTCTTCCAATGTTATAGGTACATGTATAGTGCTTTTGGTAATTTTCATTCTTTTAAAAGAATTTCGCTAAAATCGCTAAAATTAGTGTGTATCACTAATACACTACAAAGTATAAGACAAAGTCGCTTTCTCTGTCCCTATATCCCTATCATCATCATCATGTCAGCCAAAAGACGTCCACTGTTGAACATAGGCCTCCCCCAAAGATTGCCACAATGACCGGTCCTATGTATGCTTAAATCTTTAAAACTACGCAATGGATTTTGATGCGGTTTTTTTAATAGAGAGTAATTCAAGACGTGTGGTGACGACAGTAAGAATACCTTTGTCACCACCCCAACTCCTCCTGCGGGTGTCGTAAGAGTCGACTAAGGGATTGAAGTGTCGCTGACCATTCTACAAGATTGATGATGGGCAGCAGCGTCATCATAGTGGACACATTACTGCGATCGTCAATCCGCTTGCCCAGCGTGGCGATTATGGGCATTTACCTCCTAATGCGTCTATATGCATAGTTAATAGGAGAGGCCTACGTCCAGCAGTGGACTAACATAGGCTGATGATGAATCAAGACAAGAGCAAGGTTTTAGTATCAGTAATGTACCCGTGTGAATCCGGGGAGGGTAGCTACTGTCGCTAGTAATGTATACAGTGTGGTACCACGACCCAGGCTTTTACAAAAATGGGTAATACTCGTAAATAATAATGCGCATTACTGGCTATCGTTTTCAAGTCTTAAAAGTTGACAAATATTGAAATTACCTGTACAGTTAATTTTATTTCCTTCGAACGATTAATATAAAGCATGTTCGCTTCGCTTAAGGTGCATTCAGACCAAACGAGCATTCGCTGTTCTATCCGCCACTCTACGAAATCAACGAATCACGTTTTGTGTAACGATCGAATTTCGTAGAGTAGGGGGTTAGAATAGCAAATGCTCGTTTGGTCTCAATGCACCTTAAGTTGTCAAACGCTGCAAGCGGCGGCGGACTGACATTGTCAAGCGCTAATTAATGATTAATTTTGAAGTACATTGCTTCTCACTGAACTTTTCCTAGAAAATTAATTATGTTTGAAATTAGAATTTTTAATCAAGAACCTAATGCTCACGGTTTGGCTAAAAATTTACATCTCAGTCCTCGGTTTCAATAAAAGTTTGCATGATGTTAACACATTGTATGACTCATTTAAGAATACTAATCTAGACAAATAGATAGTTCCATGATCCATGATAGTTGAGGTTACGCAAACTTACAACATGTCATGTAAACACACGGGGAATTTGAAATTAGTGTTCTTTTTTCATACTGATACATAGCAAATCGAATAGGCATGATGACTGGCAGGTCAAATCAGCTTCTTTTTTCGAACTATTAAAACGATCACCACTATGGAGTTTTGTATGAAATACTCACAAAAGTCATGTCAACGTTTGAGTCCTGCTACATGACCTGCTCTTTTAAGTTCTTTTCAATTTATTAAATAGAATTTCTGTACAAAAAATACTGCAATCTACATCTTAGTAATCATTTCTTCATGTATTAACTACAGTCATCATCCCTATTGCAACTGTAAGATTAAACCAAAAAGTTTGTTCAAGGGATTTGCTTCAATATTTTGACGCAAGTCACATTTAAGTCATTCATTCATTCACTACGTTTATTGCGATTAGTACTTTATTTAGATGTGTGTAATCATTCACCTCAACTCTGGTGAAATTACGTAGTAGAGAAAGTAACTATTTAGCTAGCACACCAGAGACCAGCTCTAGCTGGTGGGTGACAAATTGCACGAGGGGAGACAAATTAATCACACCGCCCAATTTCTCGGAAACAATGCGGGGCATTCCGCGAGGAGGGTAGTAAATAAATTACTAGTGTGATGAAGATATTAGTGTGCCGTTTAAATTGGACTAATTGTGGTATTCGCAAAGAAGTGCATTGTTCTATGTGACGGTGAATTTACACGGTACAAGTTTTGACACACAACTATGGGTAAGAGTTAGTGGCAAATATCTGCAACTCTTTGTTCCATATAACTTTGTTTATAACTTGCAGGTAAACTCATCCGATAAACAAACAAAGTCGCGATATTTGAAGTTAGTTTTGTTCTAGTATAGGTGTAGTTATTTTACCGTAGGTATAGTTTTATACTTACGGTAAAATAACTGTAATACCTATTTGACTCAGTTGCTAATTTAGTAGCAAAAAAATCCCGACAACCTGTTTCTTCCTGATTCTGAATTGAATGACTCAAAGCAACTCAAGATCTCGAAAAATGAGGTTTTCAGGGATTTTTCGAACAGCAGATATATTTTAATCGGAGACGGTGAAACGAGCCCTTACAAATCATACAGGCCTTACAAAATAATTAGTAACTGATACAGTGTTGTGGATTTACCCTGAACCATACAGTGTAATTTACATTTGGGTAGCATTCTTGTAAAAATCATCCACGTGCCAAACCCCCTAAGCACTTACCCTGAAACCAACTTCAAAGAAACGAACTTAAGACCAGCTGTAAGTGGCAATAAATATTACTCAGACTGATAAACAAATTAGTACTGATAATGCGAAGCCGTAATTCATGGAGATATCGCGGGTTACAATTACACTCTTGTTTTTAACTTGAGATAAGTTTTAAAATGTATGAGTAAATAGCTCTTTATTTCTTGAAGGGTAATTTGACCTCTTGAAATTGGTTCATCCTGTTGTGGCATAATTATTTTATGAATAATTCTATATGGCATAAACTATGTAGTCATAATGGGCTTTGTGCAGAAACTGTTGTGGCATACTCAACTTTAGCATATTTTGTTGTGGCAGATTTCGAGTTGTTCGAATATTATTTGAGCATAATTTCGATGCTCCAATTTATGATGAGGCATAATCTGGATGTGCATAAAAAGTATGGGCATAGTTTGTTTTAGCGGAGAAGGAATAAGTACCACCTTTCAATACAATCGAGGTAGTAGTAATATTCTGTACATTACTTACTGTGTTACTGAGCCGAGTACTTTCTATGTTCCTAAAAAAAATAACCTCGAAGACTAAAGGTCCCGCCTTAGTCTTCTAACCTAACCTATCCGAGTGGGTTCTGCCCCGTAGGGTTTTGTTCGCTCGCTTCGCTCGCTCACTGCAGAAATTTACACCCTCACAACAAATTCTGCCTGACGAAAAATGCAAGGTAAGTTTAGAACATGTGCCTATATGCCAAAAAAAAATGCAAATCTAATTTCTGTCTTATAACACTCGGCGTAAATAATAATATGCCAAGATAGTTTCGGGCAAAATAATGTTCGAAATATTGTTATTTACGCCAAGTGATGTTTCTGCCTCATTAAGATTATGCCAAAATAGATTATGCCAAGTCTGTTATGTCCTAAGCGTTTCGGACAAAAAAAAATATGCCAGATAGAGGGAACCCCTTGAAATTAGGCATGATCTCCAAAAAACTAAGCGTACAAGGAAGCTTTGCCCTACTTTATTTGTATATGTACACTTAATCAATTGGAACCCTAGGTCCCTCTAGACTGTGGTTGGCGTGGTGGTTGGCCGTGTGGTGACGGCAGTAAGAATACATTTGTCACCACCCCAATTCCTCCTGCGGGTGTCGTAAGAGTCGACTAAGAGATCGAAGTGTCACTGACCATTTTTAGATTGATGATTGGCAGCAGCGTCATCATAGTGGACACATTACTGCGATCGCCAAACTGCTTGCCCAGCGTGGTGATTATGGGCATTTACCTCCTAATGCGTTAATAGATCATAGTTATTAGATCATATTTAAACGCATAGTTAATAGATCATCATCATCATCATATCAGCCAAAAGAACCACTGCTGAATATGTTCTGAGGTCTATGGACCTCCCCCAAAGATTGCCACAATAACCGGTCCTGTGCCACCCGCATCCAGCGGATTCCTGCGACCTTCACCAGGTCATCAGTCCACCTTGTGGCGGGTAGGCACCCACGCTGCTTCTTCCGGTACGTGGCCGCCACTCGAGAACCTAATATAATAAGATTAATAAGACAACATAATGGTTCACAATATTATTAGTACTTGCTTAAATCTAATCTTAAATTTACTGTTTTACTTAACCGATTAAATAAAGAGGAGGTTCTCAATTCGACAGTTTTTTTTTTATTAACTTATCAGTTATCAGAACATCAACAGCAAGTCGAATAGGTATACAAACTTGCTGTTGATGTTCTGATAAGCAAACCCCGGATGACGGGAGCAAAAATGCGTTTGTCACTAGTGCTTAGTGAAATATCGACTATTCTATCGACATCCAAACCAACCTTTTATGAATTAGAAATGTATTGATCAACAGTAATTTATGCAACCATACGTAATCAGAGGCATTGCGATCTAAAATTGATAAACAATAATATGTCAATAATACAATAATATAGGTACCATAGGACAGTTACAAAACCGAAATTAAAGCCTAAAAAGCAGCTTGAATGTTGTTCAAAATTTCAAAGTGCACTTGTTAAGATCACTTTTACATCCACAAGGCGAAATTATTCACAAAAAATATCAGAATGTGTGGACAAAAAAAATTGGTGAATCAATTTTTAAAATCTTATATGTATATTTCGTAGCCTAGTTGGTAGTGACTAAGTGACCCTGCCTACGAAGCTGGAGGTTCCGGGTTCGAATCCCGGCGAGGGCATTATTTGTGTATTTATTTATCACAAATAATGTTCCTTGGTCATGGCTGTCTATGTATTTAAGTATCTATCTAATATACCTACATAATTATATATCGTCGCCTAGTTACCCACATCACAAGCCTTAATTGAGCTTACCGTGGGACTAGATATTGTAAGATGTCCCAAAATATTTATTTATTTATTATTTATTTATTTATCTTGTCTTAATTTGAATTCTAACCTTGAAGCACCAGAATTCCAATTGCAGGCGTGTACTACTTTGGATTACAGCGTTGTTCATGATAAGCAACGAAATAAGTGCTTTAAATTTAAATAGGCACTCAAATAAAAAATAAATACTATATAATTTTAACCTTTTTAATATTTTTATCCATTTTCAATTCAAGTTTCTCGTCTTTCCAATGGTTACCAGGGAAACAATGGGCGACTCCCAAATCCCGGGCCATAAATAACGGACTTTCCGCGGCTGTTATCGTTATCAACCGGTCGTGTTTCAGCGCCATCTGGGGGACAATCTCGATATCTCCCCGGAGGCCTTGTTACTTTAATTACTGTGCACCTATCTGCCGCAATTACCGGTGTTTGGCTTCACTTGGAGCTCTTACCATTGTTCACGATCTCATGGGTCCACTACTACGGCACAGTTGACAGGATGCTTAAATAAGTTGCCTATCGCTAACGCTTAACCACTGGTCTCACCTCGAGCTACTAAGCTACGAACTATATACCTATCGGCTATAAACACGAACAAAAGATACGCACTCCCGTGTAAATAAAAAAGACACGGCGATACTCGCCCAGCTGTCAGCTATCACTGCCGGAGTATCGCCGTGTCTCTTTTTTTTACTCGGGAGTGATACGGTACGGACTCATATTGTTCGTGTTTATAGCCGATATTTCATAGCTTAGTAGCTCGCGGTGAGACCAGTGCCTTACTCGTCAATCGTAAACGAAAGGCAGCTTTGTCGCACTAATATGAAATAGTGACAGAGAGGAAGGCTACTAAGCGTTAGCGATTGGCAACTTGGCTATTAGCCCGACGGTGGAAATCACGAAAACTCATAGTACGGCAAATCGTATGACAAAATCGCACGACATCTGACCACTTATGAGCCTTATTGCAGTGTGACAAAGTTTAAGTTGGCTCTGAATAGACTTGAACGATTCTTTCGAGAAAGATAACTTACTGTTCAAGGGTGGTAGGCAAATCTTGAACGCAAACAGGGGTCTTCGTAAATAATGGGGTTGAGTCGTCAACGGGTTGAGATAATGTTTCATTAGTAAAAAATGGTAAAATGAAGAAAAGATTTAGTATGATAATTAATGATGAACTTTTATTTAATAACGGTAAAGTTTTCGGGGGTCGTTGAAAAGGTTTTAGGCATTTTATCATTAGGCTATCTTTTATTTGGAGGTTAAGTGATTTGAAGCCTTTGCAAGCTTTATATTTCTTGATAAAAGTTAAAAAAGGTAGACTTTCCAGCAGTCGAAAAATAAGTACATTTATATCGTTTTTATACTTTGTATAAAAACAGTTTTGGTTGTAAAAAAATACTGTAAATTCCTACTTTCTATGAGCGGTCAACAAAACGCACCTACATTTTGTAAATATTTCTACTGCTAAATAATGGTCACTGGTTGTTGGATTAGAGTTGAGGTATACCAGAGGCCGGTTTCTCAAAAGGTTGTAAGTTATAATACAAGTGGAAGTCTCTTTTTAACATCATTAATAAGATAAAGACTTCCGCTTGAATTAAAAGTTACAAGCTTTCGAGAAATTAATAGGCACTTTGTCTAAGCCTCGCGACATTGACATTCACTCACGGCTCATTTTTTTTTTAAATATATATGAACAGAAGTCAGAAACCTCGACGCAGGGGCTACTTCAGAAATAAATACCAAAATGATGTACTCCCTGAATGCTTAGCCAAGTTGCCAATCGCTAGCGCTTAAGTAGTAACGTATCGTAGTTTTCCCTCTCTGTCACTTTCATATTAGTGCATCAAAGACAGTTAGCTGCCTTACGTTTACGATTGACGATTAAGCGTTAGCGATTGGCAACTTGTCTAAGCACCCTTAGTCGTAACACACCTGTCAAACTAAATAAGAAAATAGGTACCCAAATACATGGTCGGGTGTCGAACTTTCCACCCTGGGAAAGCAACATTTGCACAAAAAACCCTCAAAAAGGGGTGAAAAAGTACCACCCACACTAAGGGTACCCTATATACCACATTATGTGCACAGGTGGGGAGGGGTCAGAGGTGGCCAATGACAGGAAGCAGGGAAGCAGACCGGAAACACGTCCGGTTTTTTTAATTGCGTGAACAATTGGCGATCTGCCAGGTGTGCGAGGGAGTAGATTTGGTGATAACATTTAATTTTGTTTTTTTTTTCGGTTGACTTGTTGATTTAGATCGCAGTGTAGGTTACAAAGCAATGTTTTTTTCTGTGGACACTGGACGGGATAATATAATATTTGTTTACATCACGCTCGTCGCTCGTGCATAAATTGGGTTAGTCTTCAAATTTTCAAATCGTATGAGTAGCCATGGTAACACATAAATAATTATTAGTCACTTCTAATATCGTTCGAGAAATAGGGCTCTGATTGGTCATATGTATACTGACTTAAGAGGTTGCTAAGAGTAGTGATAGTGACAGTTTTTATAGTGAGTTTTAGTTGTCAGCCGACGAAATATTAATAGCAACTTAAAACAATAAGTCCTTTTACCTATTATTCGGATGCATGAATTAGACGATCCCCTGACCCATGGCTGGGACCGATATATCCCCATAATTTCTATTTTATGACCCTGTTATTGGCACGGAACTATTCCGTGCATATTTTAGACAATTAGAAAGCAATCCTGGGCAATTTGCACTGCGGTCAATGTTGCGGGGAGATGGGTTTTAGGACAATATTGAAAATGTCTCGTTATCAGTATGAATAGTTTACCTGTGCCGGCGATGGAATGAAGGAATGCTTGAAATGAAATTAAATTAAATAATTTATTGCTCAAACATGAACAAAAGATGGTTTCTTACAATTATGTTTTATGTGGCACAGCCACTAATGCCATGCATTATGAAGACTTATATATCTAACTTGTCTAAATTTATTTCGTCCAAAAATGTTCTCCAAATTGCTTGTCTTGAATGAGATGTCTCGCTTGACCTTCGTTCCGGGAAATTCCTGGTGCAAAAATTGTCACATTAAAACTTGACTTTAATTAAAAACTTTCTTCTAGGACCACTATTGTTTTTTCTATTTTTTATTCGACCATTTTGTCGGCATGATTAATACGTAAACCTGCAGGCTTAGCACAGGATTAGTGCGACAATATGTCGCCGCAAGATAGAATATTCATTCCTATTTTATTCATATAGTTAGTAAAAGATGGAGAATCTATCTCGCGGCGACATACTGACACACCAATCATGTGCTAAGCGTACAGTACCAAATACTAACGGCGACTGAGCTATGCTGCGGACAGACAGACAGATTGACGGACGGACATGACGAAACTATAAGGGTTCCTAAGTTTACTACGGAACCCTAAAAATAACTATTATTGCTAGTTACGAATTACGGCAGAATCATTATCATCAGCATCATCATCATATCCGCTGAAAGACGTCCACTGCTGAACATAGGCCTCCCCCAAAGATTGCCACAATGACCGGTCCTGTGCCACCCGCATCCAGCGGACTCCTGCGACCTTTACCAGGTCATCAGTCCATCTTGTGGAGGGCCTACCCACGCTGCGCCTTCTGGTACGTGGCCGCCACTCGACAACCTTCCCGCCCAACGGCCATCGGTTCTACGCGCAATGTGCCCCGCCCACTGCCACTTCAGTTTAGCGATTCAGAGAGCTATTTCGGTTAGTTTGGTTCTGCTCCTGCAGAATACAAGGACCTTATTAGAGTAGTACCTACTGAAAGAACAAATGTCTATTTCCCTTTTCGCATTTTAATCAGATTTCTAGCCATTTCTCAAACCGCCTAACCTCGGCCATAACTCAATGGGCACTTGGACAATGGTCCGTAATGAAATTCCCTCCCCCTTTCCCCTCTCCACGTCGGCACAACTATTTGGACACCGCCAGATTACTCCCGTGTTAGTTATTGCTAGACGGTGTTAGGTTGGGTGACGAATTGAGGTAGATTACAAGACACTTGCGTGCTTAAAGGGTCTTATTAAGCCTGTATAAAAATAAAAAAGTGTGAAAAATTAAAAAAACTACGGATGTAAGATAAAATTATATTTTTTTTAGGCTCTAGTGCGAGAAGTGGCTCATTTTACGTCAGGTCCTAAACTTCGGAGGGCCATCTGTACTAAAAAACGTCGAACGAGACCACAAGTACGAATAACAGGAAATCCGTAAAGAGTGGTAGTGTTTTAATCGACACGAGTTATATATTATATTTATCTATTATAGTAATGTACTATATTTATTATAAATACCC
>JALPQI010020576.1:0-22358 GCA_025490895.1 Thaumatotibia leucotreta | reverse complement strand
AAATGACATAATATTTTGATAAGGTTTGGGCTTAAAAGGTATCTTGCATCATCAAAATCTCCTATGAAAATAGTAAACAAAATATTGTTTATGTGTTAGGTTCTTGAACTACATATAAAAACAAAATTTCCTATGCATACAAATCGAAAATTTTATATAGTTATTACCAATAACCAGTTTATTTCAAATTACGTATCATGAATGTTATTCAATAACAACGATCAACCACTACTTTCGAGTTTCTAACCTCATTTTTGACACTTTCTCACATTACTTTTACACATATTATTTGAATTTGAACTAATCGTGGATGGTTCATGCTAAATATAATGTAGAAATAGTTATAATACAAACAAACAATTTACCTTTTCTCCGATTATACCAATTTTCAGAAGTAGCCATTATAAAATCATTTCATGGCACAGTTGATGGACGAAAGAAGCTCATGGTACATTTAGTCACAGTAATACTTTATATGGAGTTACACACGTATGAACTAACAACAAAATTGTTATGATAAAAAATATACCGAATTATAATTTGCTAAACATTATTTATGAAAGCTTGCTTGACTTGACTTCATTTTGAGGTTATATTTGGTACAAGTGTTGCATTATTTAGGTGAAGTTGCAATACTACAAAATTGTAAAAGATGCATTTTTGTGTTGCCATCTACTTTATGGTTCGTGTTAGCGTCACCTCGTTTCAAAAGCCACTTATTCACTAGAACAATTTCGATGTTTCTATTAGAAAATGTTAAGTACTCATTTGATACTTAATAAGAAACATTGCTTAAATAACTTAAATAAGCCGCTCACAACTCAGCGGGCGTACAACACTAAAGTGTAGAACAACAGGCACAAAAGGGTAGAAAATATAAAACGGTCATTCAATAGTCTCGTCCCTTTCTAATTTATTTAAAAGAAACGAGACAACATTACAATGCTGCCATTATTTAATTTTTGTTAAATTTTAAGCTCCTATTAGACGGTAGGCAACTTGTGTCATTGTGAAGGCCACACAGCAAACTGTAGAGCAAGTGTAAGCGCATCACAATATTTTTTGTCACTGGTCATTAATGATACTAATGTCAGATTGTTGTTACGTTGTGACATTAAGAGATTGTAATTTGAAATTGGTCAAAATTTGTATCTATGTTTACGATTTACGAGACTGTTATTGAAAATAATCAAGATACAAACAAATTACGTAAATTGCAGTTCAGACATTGTCTATTTGGAATAAAACATTTTAATATCCCATCTTGAAAAGTAGTAAGTACGGTCACTGGAAATTTTATGCTTCTGAATCTACCGGAAGACTAGTGCTGTAAATACGGTATATTGCTATTTTTTGTTATTGTATTATTTTGTTCACTTGAGTTGTTAAATTATTGTTTGATTAATTTAGATAACTTGCTACCTATAATGGAGGCTACTGTACAACCACAAGAAGAAAAATCGTCAACAGCAAATGATAACCAACCCACGATAGAAAATATAAACACGCCCGCAGAAAGCAAAAAACCTGTAGATGCCAGTCTGCAAGATTGGAGTAAAGATGAGATCTACGAGCTTCTGCAAACAATTAAAGTATTTGGTTCTCAAAATGTAACATGTATAGCACAAAGTATCCAATCCAAATCAGAACAGCAAATAATAGATGCCATTGCTTGCTACAGAGAAAGAGCTCTAGCTCGGCAAAATCCTTTCAAAAAAAAGCTGTGGAATTGTAAAAAGATTTCTAACAAACCATCTATACCACTTATTAGTTGGGCAAAATTTCTGCAAAACTCTCTTAGCTTCAAGGAATTACACACTGAAACTGCTACTGCTTTGAGAATTATTGCAGAGTTCGACAATATACCACCAGCAACACAAACTGAAAATGTTGATTTCAAACACATATATCATTCAATAGCTAATGCAATGGAAGGTAAGGCAATAGTGGACAATGGCCCGATGACTGCTATACTGAACAAATGTATTGTTGATACTGCTTTGACCAGCAAAGCATTCATGCGTTTAGGAGCATTGCAGAGTGTTGTTGAATGGATTGATGTGTCCGACAAGCCCTGTGTGCTCCCACGGCCCACAGACAACTTTGAGCTTGCAACTCTGAGACACTTGGCATCACAAAGATCATACAATCCTTTAGGCATCCCTGAACAGTATCTTAAGCCTAGTTAATTTACTTGGAAGATGTAATAAAACAGTTAACTAACCTAAATGTTTTATTTCATTACTTATTCATAAAATATACATACAATCTTTCAATATAATCATAACTAGACATGTGGATTTTAACAACATACAATTACTTTATTTTTCTATAAAGTTTCAAATACATACAAAAATAGCTCTATACAATTGTAATCATAGTCATGTCATGACATTAGTGGCTCCTGTATGGCTCCTGTAATATCCTATCTATAAGCTAGAGCAATTATTTTTACACTGGGAGAGTAAAGATTAGTTATTTAACTCAGTAATATTTAAGTAACAAAGCTGGTGTAAATGATTAATTCAATGATTCATATTTAAACACGGTGTAGATGATTCCTTATTTACACCCCTACTTTACAATATTTTCAATGTCACTGTAGCTTTGTGCATGTGGCTGCTGTATATTACAATTTACCACTACCAAATTGTCAGTTGACAATCAAAACTCACTTTAAAAACTACTACCGAGAAAAAAAAAAATAACTGTCACTACTCTTAGCAACCTCGTATGTCATTATTGAATCAGAACTGAGATACAAGCTTTATTTAAAGTAGGTATTTGTTACTTAGTGAGTTTTGCTTGTCAACCGACTGCACCAACTACAACAAAGACATTACTAAGAGTTTAGGAGTTGAGCCATTCAACGAAGCGAGCAAACAGCTTAACGGCAATCTTGACGACTCGGTCCCAGAAACCAGGCTCTTCCGGTTCCTGCTGCTGCTGTGCACTGAGATCCTCATCATCGAAGGTTTCCATTTGCCGCTTCTCACGAAGCAGTAAACTTAATGGTTCCTCATCTGAAAACATGAGGTAAGTTACTTAGATTTTCTTGACATAAATTACAGATATATTGGTACCGCAGATCCAACGCCAAAGAAACGAATTAATTAGAAGTCGGGATTCGAACCCGGAACCTCCAGCTTCGTAGGCAGGGTCACTACCAACTAGGCTACGAAGGCTGATATATCGTCGCTTGGTACCCACATCACAAGCCTTAATTGAGCTTACCGTGGGACTACTTAGGTCGATTTGTGTGAACCCTTTTTATGTAGGTACCTGTTGCACAAACTACTATTATAGTGTCTGAGGAATATGGCTTAAAAATACCTAAAAACTCACTTGTTAATTCTGTGTTCGGGGCTGCGATCTGAAAATAAAACGTTTATATTTAATTGACGCTGACTAAGTAGCATAGTCACTATAACTACGTCTGTATGTCTGTAATGCTATGTATGTAGAATGAATTTCCGTTGTGATCTAAGATGAATGAAGAAGAATCCACAATACTCGTCTATATGGCATTCTCGATAAGGCGCATATTCAGATGAGCTACCCTTAATAATGTGGTGCAGTTAATTGCCGTTACAATGACAAAACTTCTAACTTCGGATTATCTTGTACAGTCCGCAGCAAAGTTTACAGAAGAAATAAAAACTATATAAAGCTTAATTTCAAGTATTTCAATTTAAGTGAGTACCTATATTTCTTACCGACCAAATAAAACAGGGAAATAGCACGCCGTACGAAATTGCATTTCAAAAACTGCCCTGATTTTTTATTGACTAGTGTCAGCCCAGTTTTGATTGGCTATATATAATAGGTAATTCTACCTGATGTGGCACGGATTGGTACGGTGATATGATAATGTAACCCCCCCCTCTAACTTTTATTTGGGTCCAAAAAATATGAAAAAGCTCATGAATAGTGGGATAATAGAATACTTTAAAATAAAACTAGGTATTTCGAACATATTCGGCCCAACCGTTTTTGAATAACTACGGAACCCTATACTGAGCATGGCCCGACATGCTCTTGGCCGGTTTTTAATTTCAAAATCATCCCTTAAAATGTCATCCTAATAATTACCAAATAATTAAAAAACATTTTTTTTTTCGTTAAACTGATTAAATTTAGAAGATATTTACGTAGGTATCCAAATGATCAATCATCACTCTTTGCCAGGACCAGGACTCTAAAATGAAGGTCTCTTTGATCTTCAGTTCTTATATTTTTAGGAATGTTTGTCGCTACCTATAAATATTCTATGGGTACTTACTTGATACCCATTAGCACATAAAAAACAGTACACCACCACCAGCGCCACGACCACGGCTACGTGCACGGCTCTCATGTCGACGGCAATTACCACATTACGTCCCCATGACTGTGAACTTGCGTTTTATACAAGGGCGGGGTTGCGCGGGAAATCATGGCTTACCGAGAATACGGCACGGTAATTATGCTTTGTCGGTATTTTGTATCTTTTGCGTTACAGTCGGCTACAATGTGAGGCAAAAAATCGATGAGCTGTGAGCTAGTGGGAAATTGGGAATACATTAATTTTAATGAAGAAGTCGCAGCCATCGCAGTGGCACGTACCGTCTTCATTCTCTATCCTAAATGAAAATTAGGGTGTACTGCTATTTGCTGAAATATTTTTCCCATAATTTTACTTCACAAGCAACTTATAGCAGATGATTCACTTGGCATACGAACATTTACTTAATTATCATTTGCCAACTTCCATTTCACAACTAGGTTCAGTTAGGTTGGAACATGATAAGTAATATGCGAAAAATACGTCTGCGTAACGTTGGTTGCCATGTAGTGATTCTGCCAAATGAAACTGTGGGAATAATATTTGGGAAGGGATAATAAGTATCCTGTAAAAAATTATGTCACATGCATATGTCAGCCTCCGTAGTTGGTAGTGACCCTAACGAAGCTTGAAGTTCCGGGTTCGAATCCCGGCGAGGGCATTATTTGTGTATTTATTTATCACAAATATGTGTTCCTTGGTATCGGTTGTATATGTATATCTATTATATATATCGTCGCTTGGTACCCACATCACAAGCCTTAATTGAGCTTACTGGTGGGACTAGGTCGATTTGTGTGGACTGTCCCAAGATAATAATTTAATGTATGGCACATAATTAGTAAGCCCAGGATAGGTGGTGGTAGATAGACACTTCAATCTTGATTCTAAAAACATACCTACGGTTTTCAAGTTTTGTGGCTGTTACGAAACAAATTCCGAACTCTTAGCTGCTTTAACATAACAATAAATGTACCTACATCATTGGGTACTTGTCCATTACTGGTGTCGATGTCGTCATTAGGATTACAAGCAACACTGTCCTGCTAATAAATAAGCCGGTGCTCAGACTCGTGCGAGACTGTCGATGACGGCGGTTCCACAGAAGCTGTAGGTCCCTTAGTCGTCGACCCAGTGAATCCTGCTCTAAAGGGTCGGCAACACGTATGCGACTCTTTAGGAGTTGCATACGCGCCTATAGGCTACGTTAGATGTGTACCTACTTTCAAGCGGCCTGTAGGTTAGGTAGGTATCGATACGTGTTTGTCTCCTGTCTGGTGAAGGTCACGGGAATCCCCTGATGCAGGTGGCGCAGGACCGCTCATTGTGGCAATATTTGGGGGAGGCCTATGTTCAGCATTGGACGTCTTTCGGCTGATATGATGATGATGATGATGTGTTTGTCTCCTATCCTTTAGGTTTGACTGCCTTCGTTGCCAAGTGGATTGTGACCCTGGCTATAAAACTGGAGTTTGGTAGGTTCTGTCTATCTCTTATTCTGAGACCTATATAGACGATTACTTGGTACCCGCGACACATGCCATTTTGAGATTTATCTGTTTAGATATGAGGCTGATACTAACAATTTGATGATTGTTTTGTTCCATGATAAATAAGCATTTAAAGTCAAAACTATTCTTTATTCAAGTACTTAAGCTAATTAAAAGCATTTTCGAATCGTCTGACACAATCAAGAGAGAAAAAATCTACTACTGGTTAAGAGAGTTAAGAAACTCAGGTGGACTTATTTTTTTCAAAACAGTACGTATGTAAGTAGATACGTATATCATCAGCCTATCTCAGTCCATTGCTGGACCTCTATCCTCTCCTATTGTGTATAGGCACACAAAAGGAGAGGATGTACCTGTACTGTTATGTAATGTATCATCAAAATAATTTTGGCCATAAGACGTCCACTGCTGAACATAGGCCTCCCCTTTGGACCTCCATATACCTACACAGCTTGGAAGCGATCTAATATATTGGAAATAGTTGAAAGTACAGTCTTTCTTGGTATAACACTAGACTCTAAACTTCAGTGGGGTCCTCACATATCTAATCTCTCGAATAAACTGAGTTCTGCAGCTTTTGCAGTGAGCAAGATCCGTCAATTAACTGACGTCGATACAGCTCGGTTAGTATATTTTAGTTATTTTCATAGCATTATGTCGTATGGCATTTTATTATGGGGCAGTGCTGCCAATTCAGAGACTAACACTATTTTTGTTCTGCAGAAGAGGGCTATTCGAGCGATATATAAAATGAGCCCTAGAGACTCACTTAGAGATAAGTTTAAGGTTATTAATATAATGACATTGTATTCTCAATACATCTATGAGAATATTATGTATGTACATAAAAATATTATCAATTTTAGGAAAAATAGTGACATACATAATTTTAATACTAGAAACAAACATAAGCTCGCAGTACCCGCCACTCGGCTCCATAAAATTAGGAAATCATTCATGGGTAATTGTGTAAGATTTTATAATAAACTTCCAGTAAATGTTACTGAATTTTCAGTCAATAAATTTAAGAATTTTGTAAAGCGTAAACTTATATCTAAAGCTTATTATAGTACACAAGACTACATGAATGATAAGACACCGTGGGAGTAATTTAGGATTTAATTATTAGTTTGTTAAAGTCATGACATTCAATTACGATAATTTACGCTTGGAGACCTTATACATCTCCAAACGTGCATTATATAATGTTATTATTATATAGCAATTCGGAGAGAAACCTTTACTTCTCTATAAATTATTACTTATAAATGTTCTGACTTTTTAGAGACTTTACATCTCTTGTTATTATTATTCTATTTCAATTTATTTAAAATCAATTTTGTTTTTTTTTTAATGCATGTTAGTTGTAAGATGTACCATGATTGATTGAAAAAATAATTCCCGCCAAGTTTCTTACCGGTTCTTCTTGGGTCAGCGGTGTAGGTTCGAACCGGAAGTAGTTTCAATACCTAGACGATTCAAAAGAGTTTGTTGCTATTCCAATTTGAATAAAGAATTATTTGACTTTGACTTTGACTATCCCGCGTCTCCCAGCGATCTTCGTAAGATCGTCTGTCCATCTCGTGGGTGGACCTACACTGCACTTGCCAACCGTGGTCTCCACTCGAGCACTTTTCAGTCCCATCGGCCATCTGCTCTGCGTGCAATGTGGCTTGCCTAAGTGCCCATTGCTAATCTTCAGCTTGCTAATGCGGATGGCTATGTCGGTGACTTTTGTTCGTCTGCGGATCTTCTCATTTCTGATTCGATCACGTAGAGAAACCCTGAGCATAGCCCTCTCCATAGCTCGTTAAGTGACTTTGACCTTTGAAATGAGGCCGATAGTGAAGGACCACGTTTCGGCACTGTAAGTCATCAACTCCTCGCTTAGTAACACACATTGATTGAAGACTTTCGTCTTGAGCTACTGAGGTATGTTGGACGAAAAGAAGTGTGTTGTGCGTGATGTAATACATAATTTGATTCTAAATGCAGGAGAGTTACCATGACGTACTAAATGCGATTCAGTTTTTGGTTCAGGGAACGGTACAGAGACACGTTGACATTGGAACGCTAACCCGCGCCATGGTTAGCAGCACAAACGTTACCTACCTAAAGATTTCATATCGATATAAAGCAGCATTTCCGCTCTACATATCGTCTATGCGCAATCGCAGCATGCAAACGTTCATGTCCACACAAACAAACATTTAATCCCATCGAGCGACCTTGTCGATTCATTTAGTGTGTTCCGCATGAAAGAAGTCGCACAATAAGGGACAGTTGTCATCGCCGGCGGAACTGTCACGTAATAAACAAATTATATGATTATGACATGCGAATTCGTAGTCAAGTTCAAGGGTACAGTCACCTGCAATTACGTACGCCAGCATGGTTGCCGTATTTGCCTACATTTTAGTTATCACTTTTCCTCATAGTGCAAACGGTCTAGCAGTAGTTTTATGATGTGGTCATTAGCTTATCATAGAATTCTATAAAACTCCAAGCATTTATTTGTTTGGTATGAAACGTGTTAGATGATGGTCCTATTGATAAGGCAGTCATTTAATGTCTGACATCATATAGTGTTTGTGCGCTGCGTTGATGTACTTACATCTCTTCTGTTTTCGAGCGTAAATAGTACATTGTGATTGACAGGATTTTTCAATTGATTAAATTACTAACCTTCATTAATTAATTAATAAAGTGGATATTTTGAAAACTGTCACATGTATAAAATTACTCTACCATAGGGTAAAGAAAACCTAGACAGTCGAATTTATAAATATGTGTAAACTATTTACTTAATGTTCATCACACATCATCACATCATCAGCCTATGATAGTCCACTGCTAGACGTAGGCCTCTCCTATTAACTATGCGTATAGCAGCATTAGGAGGTAAATGCCCATAATCGCCATGCTGGGCAAGCGGATTGGCGATCGCAGTAATGTGTCCACTGTGTTGACGCTGCTGCCCATCATCAATTTTTTTATCAAAGAATGGTAAGTGATACTTCAATACCTTAGTCGACTCTTACGACACCCGCGGGAGGAGTCGGGGTGGGGACAAATGTATTCTTACTGCCGTCACCACACGGCACTTAATGTTAGTTCACAGAAACTATTACTAAGGTCAACATTGGCGACTTGTCTATCTATGAACGCGACTGTACGGTAGGTGTGTAAATAAACTTATTATAGTTCGAGAAATATAAATTGGGAACTTTCTACCTACATTATAGTAAAATAAACATACAATTTATATTTCTCGAACTATATGTAGTTGTACACAGGTAGTTCAACAAAAATAAAACAAATGTTATTAACTTACACAATGTAATTAAAGCTAAGATTACAGATAATAACTGTAACACATACAAATTACTTTTTACTAAACTTTTAGCACATCAAGGAAGGTAATAATTACAACAAATTAATGTTTATAGTCAAAGAAGAATCAGCATCGAGTTTATCATAATTGGACAGGCATAAGACTTCTTATTATTAACACAAAATTCATTTTTTAGGGTCAAGTTGGGTGTAAGTTAAACATTATTCCCCGTACCGAATTCTTAACCTTTCGTATGCTATGTAGCAGATCTGCTTCATTACAATTTGACTTTACACAATAGCCGTAAAAGTTAAATTTTGATTGAACTGCTTGACGGTAACACATACTAAAGGTTAAATACTAAATGCAAAAAGTGCATTTGTTTCCCGGTTGTTCAATTATTATTATGAAATGATATTGATATTTGGGGCTAATATAAAATCGCGTCGACCATGATCTTTAGTGGCAGTTCTTTAATAACTCATTACTGATTCTCGTTTAGTCCAGAAAGCTCTTGTTTGGTCATTATATCCAGGGATCTGAATCATATTTGTAGAAAAACCTCGATATTCTAAATTTTTTTACCTACTCAATGTTTTATGTAAGTAACAACATCGTATTTTTAAATTACTCCATTAACAAAGAATTATGTATATCAAAGAACGAAAAAGTAAGAAAAAAAGAACCATTATTTTGTACGGAGAAAATACCAGTATCAGATCCCTGATTGTATCACTTACCCAACTTGACAATATCTCAACGAATTAATAAAAAGGATTGAGCTGCTGGTGCTACTTCTTGGAGCCACCAAAGCCAGAGAAGCCCATGATCTGTGCGAGCTCGGACTGCGCCGGAGTATCTTCTTCAGGCTCGTCACCCTCCTGCAATTAAAATAAATCTTCAATAATTTTCTACCACTTTTGGTGAAGACACAAGGTTCTTATTTAACTATGCAGTATTTAAAGGGTGCCGTGTGGTGACGACAGTAAAAATACATTAGTCACCACCCCAACTCCTCCTGCGGGTGTCGTAAGAGTCGACTAAGGGATTGAAGTGTCACTGACCATTATTTGATAAAAGATTGATGATGGGCAGCAGGCGTCATCATAGTGGACACATTACTGCGATCGCCAATCCGCTTGCCCAGCGTCGCGATTATGGGCATTTACCTCCTAATGCGTTTAATATGCTTAATAGGAGAGGCCTACGTCCAGCAGTGGACTATCATAGGCTGATGATGTGATGATGATTTAAAGGGTAATACTTAAAAGTTTATAATGCCTAAACACAACCCATAAAATGATGGGATGAGTGTAATGCACTCAGTGTATGTATAAATTATCAGATTAGGATTTTGCATGATTGAACATTAGTCAATTTATGAAAACTGATTAAAAAAACAAATTCTGTCGATTTGAAGTTCTAGGAAAATGATTGGAAAACAGTGAACTTTTTATTTATTTAATTAATTTGGGTAGACTTTTGACCACGATCATACCTGCTGGTAAGTGATGATGCAGTCTACGGTGGAGCACGCTTACCTATGAGGTACCTATTCACTCTTGCCTTGAAGATATATTCAGATTGTACACATACGGCATTCCACTCTTTGGCAGTTCGCATAACGAAAGTCGAAGCGAAATGCTTCGTACGTATTTTTGGAATACCTACCATGAAGCGATGCCGGAGTGCCGATTTGGGGTAAGTGACCAATGATCTTAGATAGTCTGATTGTATTAACTAAACAGGTGTCTATCTCACCCACAAAATTCTGTCACATTCATTACTCTTGTGCTAAAGGTGCAGTAATTCTTCTTGATTAAGTGCTATGTTATGCTCCCAAGCCTAAGTATCATTGTGATCATTTCTTATTTATTGTGATTGTCATTTTAATACGTTCAGCCATAATATGTGATCAAAATAACCTTATTCCTATGCCAGTAGCATAAATCAAATTCTTACTCTTATGCCACAGGTATAGAAATGCAAATGATTTGACACAATTGTGTCACTGGCATTTACAATAGGTACTTCAAGTCACAACTGCAAGCTATAAGAATGTGATGAGATAATTTTGATTGGCATAGTATTAGCATTGTGGAACAGTATCGGAGACAAATATGTTATGGGTTCAGGGTGCTTAGTCAAGTTGCCAACCGCTAACGCTTAATTGTCAATCGTAAACCAAAGGCAGCTAACTGCCTTTGTCGCACTAATATAAAAGAGTGACAGAGAGGGAAAACTACTAGCTAAACATCCAGTAATAGAGAAATGCCAACCTGCAGCTTGCGCTTCTTGTCACGACGGCGTTCGCGGCGGAGCTCCTTGACGCGCGCCTCCTCCTCCGCTGCCTCTCGCAGCCGGCTGTCCAGCTCGTACTCACGGATCCTTTCCTCCAGTTTACGTTTGTTGCTGGCAAACCTTGCTTTAACCTGAAATGGTGTTTTCAGGCTTTAGAAAGCTGGCGGGACATGATGGAAGTCATGACCAATTTAGCTATGACCATTTTATTGTTTGTGCCATGCTGTTGCAGGTTCAGAGTATCCAGGTTTCATACATCAGTGAAAAGGTCTCATAAAGATTTAAAATGGTAAAATTTCCCTATTATGTAGTTCTATTCACTAACAAAATATTTTAAGAACTTACAAAATAAGGTTTATGAAAATAATGTAATTAATTAAGAGACTATTAGTTACTCATTTACATATCTTAATGACCTATTTTAATGTTAACAGTATTGATCGCCTGCAGACCATGAATCCTGTAAAGTGTTTGAAACATCGAGATGAAATTTAATTAATAAACACGAGTTTATCCGTTTCCATAGTTTTATTTCATGTGTAATCCCCATGGTAACTTAAGAAAATATTATGATGGCAGTTTTGTTTAAGCAATAATTAAATATCAAATTACCTGATCCAATGAACTCCTTTCAATCTTCATTGACATGCCAAGATTCCGCTGATGCTTTTTGCCATTGATGTGGTCCAGAAAGTTGATGGAGTCCTTGACAACACAGTCGCAGGCATTGCAGTAGTACCCACCAGACTGGGAAGTAGGAGTATTCTTTGTGATGACAACACTTTTGCCCAATTTGGAGTCCAAGTCTACTTTGTATTCCCGCTGCTTGAGGAGCTCTCTCTTGACAGGAGGTGCTGCAAATGTCAGATGGATATATAATAACTAAAACATTATGGACCAACTTTCGTTATTTATTTCAACAATGATCTGTTATTATGCAAATTATGGTGGACAATAAATACATAGATGAGTATGATATGATAGACAACAATAAAAATATGATTAGAGAATAGGTACACCAAAATAAGACTCTTAGAATATATAGGATGATATTATATGAAGCAGCTTGGGCAATAATGGAAAAGTGGACATTGGCAAACTTTTAACCACATATTTTCAGTAATTTACAATATCCATATAAGTGTGGACGAAGTAAGCTATTATACCTTTCTTTTTCGAACGTTCCTCTTCTTCTAACTCCGCTTTCAATCTTTCTGAAGCGATTTTTTCGAACTCATCTTTGTCCCACTTCCTACGGTGATCGTCAGGTCTCATACTCATCTTCAAGTCTGTAGTCCTGCTTGCTGAGAATAAATCACCACGAGTTACAAATATGCTAAAACTGTCCGAGATGTAAAATATGTATCACAATAGTGATTTAAATGGCTTTTTATCACAACAGAATGAGGTATTTTATATTGATATTTTTGGCAGGGCTACCAGTCACAGTTTTAAAAGTATACGAAACAAGACAATGAAATTATACAAAATCCAATAAAATTATACAAAATAAAAGTTTATCCTTGGAGTGACAGAGATAGAAGTACGAAATTTATAATTTTCTCTTTATGTATCCGATTATACAAGCCAATTCAGTATACATAGAGCAACCAAATTATACAAAAATTGCATCCAATTATACGATCTGGCAGCCCTGATTTTTGGTCAACTCACTCAACTCAACTCAATACAAACGTCAAAGTCACAGACGAAGACGACAGCTATTAAACTGACGTTTACTAAGCGTTGCCAATAGTAAAATTAATGACTCACGTAAAGCCTATACTAGACTGTAGGCGATAGTGTGCCGTGCGACGACGAATCCAAATCGAACGCAATTTGTTGGCCAAGCTGTAACTGTGCGAGAGCCCAGACTTGGCAACAAAAAGGGCGCGAAATTAAAATTGTCTATGGACGACCAACCGTTTGTGTGGTTTGAGACTGCGCCTCTTTTGAAACTTAATTTTTTCATAATTTTCCTTCAATTTTAGATTTCCACTTTTTGGTGAGACAAGCGCTGCTTGAGTTTACTTTTGTTTGTCTTGTTTTCAAGATTTCTTTTTTTTTGTTTTAATCTGGAGGTGTATGTTTGGTGCGAGAGTTTGTAGCGGCGAGATAGACTTTTACTAAGTACGATAACACAGCCTTAATTTTACTGAGCTTACAGTTGGGTCTAGGTCGATTTGTGTAATAATGTCCCACGATATTTATTTATTTATTATTTACCTTTTTCTGATTTTAGGTAGGTGCATTTTATCGTTCTGTTAGATAGGTAGTTACATTTAAATAAATGACCACTACGTTTCGCGACTATTATGTAAATTTATTTAAAATTGATAGAAGCAAGTTCTCACAGAATTACTACAACAGTCTACATCGCATTTAGATGACTTCGTTATGCGGCCAGGCTATCGATTGCGACCTCCATCGACTAGAAATAAGCCATTTTACTCGAAGCTAGGTAAAAACTATTAGCTTTGTCGTCGTGGTTTCTTTGAAGAAGAATTGCGCTGAAGCGCAATTTCCATATATAAACGATCTCGCCGGTGAATATTTTTTATTTGAGATTTTTGTTGATGTACCGGGCGTACCGGCCTACTAGTTATTATTGTTTCATCGGTTTTCAGAAGCAGCTAGGTACCTATATACAGATATACACATTCGTTTCATTGTTGGTTGTTCCAATACAACATTTCTTAAAGTTTGGTCAAAATTTTACTTTATCTACATTCTACCTACACACACCCTCGCCTGCCCTAATATCGAATTTACTCTGACTTCTATACAGGGTGTTCGTTTCGATATGCTATAAATAAGACAGGTTACTTGGGACATTAATAGAAGTTGTCTGGTATACAGGCTTTTGGAAAATTCGATAAAAAAGATTTTTTTTTGTTTTCATACATAATAAATGAAATGGTAAGTGTGAGAGAACCTTAAGAATAAAATAAAAGTTAATCTCAGGTAACTGACGGCACATGTCAAAATAAGTAACATTAGAATGTAATAAAGGTTGCAATACACATGTTCAGTGATTAAACTTATTTTTTTAATAACTCAATAACAGTAAGAGTTAAAACACTAGTTTCTTAGAGAAATTAGTTATATTTGACCTAAATAAGCTTCCGTTAAAGTTATAGCATATGAAGAAAAACACGCTGTAGAAGGTATTAAGTAAGTAGTATTCTGTCAACATTGCACCTACATAGCTGTCAAGTTCCTAACAATAAAGGTCTCAATGGCACCCATATAACGTACTTAGGTAATCTACGTTCATGTGCAATAAAATAAAATAGGACAAGCGACAGCAACAACTATAGTTCGCAAATCCGTGACGTAAACGTTTTATGGTAGTTTTAGGGTAGACAAACGTGGATATTAAATTGTAAATCTGTTTTATATCGCTCGTAAATTCTAGAAGGCGTTAGCCGTGATTGATAAAGACTGATCTCCATTATAGTAGTTCAGGGAATGTAATAAAATTGACCTGCTTCTATAAAACATAACATAATACTTAGCGATGATCCAGCAAATTATTTCCACATAACCCGCAACTAAAAATAATATAGGTATATGTATAGACTGTTCAATGTTTAAGACCAAGTTCACCATACTATAATAGCGAACTTAAGAAAGTGGATAGACTATACCTTTGTTTTTTTTATTTTATAAGAACAAAATGTTCAACAGTAACTAACGGTTCAATGGTAAGATACTAAGGGTTGAACCACCCTAAGACACATCAGGTAGCCTATCTGAAGCGTGTATCTGAAGGCTGTGTCACGACCATATTCGAAAAGGGTTTCCAGGAGTCCAATATTTTCTTACTTATTTGTGAACAGACAGAACAGAAAGCTCGACGCAGGGACGAGCTTTCTGTTCATATATAAAATATAGAAAATTAAGTTTAAGTAACGTTAATTTTCTGGACATGGCTGTGAGTACTCACAATTCTATATGAGAATCTGAAGCATCTAATATGCCATGCTTTCTACAGAAAAAAACGAAACGTCATACCTAGCTTGGCCCTCATCCGGTACGGTCTAACATGACTTGTAATAAATACTGTTGAGATATGTGAATACCGATGTAAAACATTACCTCCTAAATACTCCTAATGCTAATCAGACAATTATTCTGACTCTTTCAGAAAGTTGCACATTATTTTCGGTAAGTTTTTTAGAAATAGAGGTTTATTATGACAGAGAGCACCAAGGAAATAAACATTTAGGTACCTACTATATAATTACACCTACTATATATAATTAATATATTCAAACAAGAACCTTAAACAATCTAAGAAATAATAAATCAATAATAATAAACACTTCATACTAAACTAAATATAAAACTAATACTTAATTAAATATCAAAAAGATTTCCCCCCTTCGGCATAGTGCCCAAAACGCTGGCAGCATTCCCTCGCTGAATCGCTATGCTGATTCGTTGAGCGAGGAAGCTGCCAGCCCTTTTATCCCCGGTACACTCTACGAGCCTTTTTGCTAAATCATTATATAGTTTTCTAGCGTTGGAACCCCACGAGCCTAGAGTCTCGACACCGAATGGTACAAAAATGTATTCGGTGCCGAGACCACTGTATTTCAATATTTTTCGGCTTTCCGCCTCCTCCGCAGCTGCACCTGCACGACTACTGGTCCCATGGAGGTGGGAAGGGGCCAATGTGTCTACACATGTGGCGTCCCACACTAACACCCTTCCCTGCATCCATGGAATCAAAGACATACCGTCCGGTCTCTTGCCATCGTCTCTGCTAATGCCGGTTGGTTCCAGCAGAGCTGGCACGTTGACAGCAGCAAGAGACCGGCGGATGACATCGTTCAGGGCAGCGTGCCTGGAAAACCGACCAGCACTTTTAAGGCAGTGCAGCCCGTGGTGTCCCAACGCTGAAACTTCAGAGCCACATGGACATCTATGGGCTGAGCAGACATTAAGCCCTAATCGTAGGCATACAGCTATACGGAGGGTTTCAGGTTCCAAAAAGGTGCCTGTATTAGGTGATGGGTAAGCTTTGAGCCAATCACCTGATTCCCTGACTCCTGCTGCTAGTAATCTTGCACGAGATGTCCCTGTACTATTAAGCAACAAAGAGTCATAAGATGACTTACAAAGAGCATCATCCCAACTCCTTTGGCTAAAAGAACGAATTGGAAGATCCTTACCTGGGCACGCTAACACCCACGCGTTTTTGGCCTCCTCCAAACCTGTAATCTTATAGTTTGTAGGGCAAGCCCTTAGAATTTTGCCTATAAGATTAACAGAGCTGTGGATAGAAGACAAAAACGCAGGTAAAGATACATCCGAAATCTTTCTGATGCCTAAACCTCCGTGCCGAATTGGTAAAGCGGCCTGGGACCATGAGCTATCGTTGAACTGTACATTCAGAATTTTTTCGAGGTTACATTTTACTAAGTCATCCAAAGGTAGCAAAAGGCTGTCTTTAAATTTCCATAAGGGGCAGCAACGCATAACGTAAGTAAGTTTGGGGACAAATAAACAAAATTTTATCAGAGTTAATGCATAATGTGGACTAATATCGAAAAGGCGGTTTGCGCAGTTTTGGAATTTGGTAATTGAATTTTGAACGTAATTAGGGAATGATTCTTCTAGAATAGGAGATCCTAGAAGATAAAGCGACTTTTCGTCTACTATTTTTATATCAGGTATCAAATTTTGAAACTTTTGTATAGCATCTGAAGTGGGTGTTACGGAATTATGAAGAAATAGTTCACATTTTCCGAAGTTTAGGTCAAGGCAAATATTTTTAAATTTTGAAATAATAGTCTCAAGGTCTAATAACACGGTGTCTATGTCCCCCCCCAAGGTACCATCGTCTAAGTACCAGACATTATATTTACTTTTTAAATTTTGAATTATTGAATTAATTGCCAAACTGAAAATCGCCGGTCCGAGTGGGTCTCCCTGCTGACAACCTACATATTGATATTAGAACATATGTACATTGTACACACGAAAAACCTGCCAACTTCGTCAGTCGGGTAATAAATAACTTACCCGACCATAAAAACGCGGAAAAATCAAGAGCCCCGTTAGCGACGCGTAACCTAATAGCATTGTTTTGAGCCCGGAATAAATACACGTTCGTTATCCAAGAGACGGGATAAAAGAAAGCACATTTGTCCGGGTAAAATATAACAGTCCTCATAGACAAGCATGGTTTAATGCGACGTGATTTGGGACAAGAAGCCTGACGGAGCATCGTTCACGGAGCGACCGCCCGCCCGTGACACATGGCGAGGCTATAACGTTATTATGACGAGAACATTGCCGTGGATTAAATAACGATTTTAGTAGGTACAGATGGTGCCTTTTTTAGGCGCTAACTCGTAAGCGATACTGTCTTTTCAATACTTTTGAAAAATTAAATTAGTAAGCTGAGTTACGGCATAATAATAACATATCAAGGCTTTAAGATTGACAGTGTTTCCTAACAGCTAGCATATTTTATTAGGGTAGCTACCATAGTGAGTCGTAACCGACAAAAAGTAGATGTTTTCATGGAATGCTCCTAGTGCGAAAAGTGGCTCATTTTACGTCAGGTCCAAAACTTCGGCGGGCGTTCTGTACTAAAAAACGTCGTACGAGACACGTGCTAAAAGGCTCCCTTCGGTCGTCATTTAAAACATCGCCACTGGTATAGAATTTCATATTTTTCGCACTTGTGTCGTAATACGTATGTCGTAATATTATACGTAAATGTAAGAATAAGATGCAATTTAAACTGTGATGGCATTTGCAATAGACCGAGAACTTAAAACATCAAAATTACATTGTCATCCACATGATGTCCTTTTGTCCAATCGTGGATCTTCCCTTTTCTCCCATTCAGTCCGATCTTGTGCCAGACTCATCCAGTCCCAATATCCGTGTCGTTGGATTTTGTCAATGAGGAGACTTTACCACACTCTCGCATGGTGATGGATCTCAGATCAAGGATTCGTTTATAGCCCGCCTCCACCCACTTTCACTGCTGTATAATAGGACATGACAGTTATTATTATGAGGTCCAATGCTATTTGGGGTTGGTACTGGATAATGATTGGTGTAGGCATATCCTCGGGCGGGTTCCGCTTGAGATAGGAGCTCGATGTCTGATATTCACTGAGCTGATGCTGTTTTTAAATAAAACACTTATGTTACTAACGCCGTATCCATCAGTTCAAATATTAAACGTTTTCAGGAACAATCTCCAGCAAGAGCAGAAGCAGAATTATTTTAAGTATTTAAGTTCGAAAGTGGTGTATCTCAAGGTATTTAGTCATCGACTACGCCCTTTTTGCCATCGGAATAGCAGTTATCTATCATGCCGTATATAGCTCTTGATAAATAGTTTTATGGCGTTTTATATGCCTTTGCAATGTTACGACTTACGAGGTGAATGCGTACATTTGGCCCCACTTATCACAACTATGTTTTTGCTTAGGTTACTTTGAGTAAGAGTAATGGCGTCTATTATGTACTTCATTGTATTTCGTTAGAAGGTATGTAATATATTCTGTGTAGTATTCAACCAGTCTTATCTACACTCTTATTTAACATGAACCATTGCTATGGCACCTTGTAAATAGGTACCTAGATTTTATGTTCTTTTGTGTTGTAAATCTGAGCCTTGATTTTAATTTTGTGATTAAACAAATAAGCATGAGTACCCCGTGCTAATCAATCATCGCTGTAGGCTATAAAAATATATTAAGAATACGTATGTATTGTATATTAATATTTAGATATAACTCCATTTACGAGTAGGTTTTGATCTTGTTATGTATAACCAAACTGTAACTTTTTTGAAATGATATAGATCATCATCATCATCATCATATCAGCCGAAAGACGTCCACTGCTGAACATAGGCCTCCCCCAAAGATTGCCACAATGACCGGTCCTGCGCCACCCGCATCCAGCGGACTCCTACGATGAATGATATACTTAGATGAATTGTGCTAATGTAGGTATTCCTTCCAATGTTTTAAGTAGGTACACAATTGCATATCTGCAAATGTCACCCAAGTGTTCAGATAATAAGTTATTATTTAGGTATATTATATCATGTTGACCTAAAAGAGACTCATGCCTGCAGTCAAACTCTGGAAACAGTCTTACAGGGAACTGTATTAGATATAAGTTTATTGTATGATGTAATAATAATAATAAATAAAAAAACAAACGGTTAAACGATAGGAGTTTGTACAAAATCACACCTACGTAAAATAGTAGATGTAGGTAATTGTAATCAGCTTGTACCTACGCACTACTAATTCGCCGTTCTAGTCGAGCCAAATAACTATAAAGTTTATCCAATACAACAAACTCTTATCCAATAGTCTGTTACACTTGATGGCTTAACTTGTTAATAAACTTGCTCGTCGCATTACAGGGACTCGTAAATCCCTCTGTTCACCGCGGCCGAGATTTTGTTTTCCTACGCCGCTCATTTTATTTTTTTCAGCCGCTCTCAATGTAAATTGCATTGGTCTCGCGAGAGAAGCAGCTTCAGTCCCGTCGCAGTCCGTTCACGTGATAAAGCGCCCTCAGGAGTTATTTCCATTCGGTCTCGACCGCGGGCGAACAAGCCTCTCTTCATAACCAGTGTAAATGTGCCTGCTTATTAGATTCATTCACAACGAATCTTGTCTTGTCAGTTACAGTGTTCGTATGTCCGGAAATCTCGCTGACGCTTGCTAAGCATTGAAAATCCAGACCCTCGGCGACAAAATGGCGCATTTCGTTACACCTCATCACCTGCGCGTTCTCAGGTCGCCCTCAAATTTTATTCGTCGTTTGGAGTTTATTAGGCCCCTACATAAGAACTTTCCAAAATTGTAGGCTATTCCCGCGTTAATGGTTTGCAAGTATTCATACTCCCATTTCTCCGCTGTCCGTGTAATGTCGTATGAAGGTTAATTTATAGCGCTTTCCATCATGCAATATTTTGCGTGGTTTTTCGTGTTTAGGACACAGAATGACGCGTAATGGGTTTAGTTGGTTCACATTTGTCCTATCAATAGTTTTTATTCCATTTTTTTTATCATGTTAGTATTCTGCTATTACTAGAGTAGGTATCTTATTAGGTATGCTGTTATGTTGGATTAATCCTAGAAAAGAAGGAGAATTATTCACGAGTGCAATTTAATAATTAAATGATATTATTTCCGGTTATTTGTGGTTGCGTTGATATGTGTATTCGATAATATGTACGTGTATTTCTGTCGTTTATTCGGTATCTTATAAAATACATAGGTACTTACATCAACGTGTTGTGGCTTGCATTTCGTTTCTTTTATAGTTAAAAAACGATTATTATTTAGTTTGCATCTCAAAAATGATTACTTAAATAAACAATATCTCGCCTAAAACTCTCAACAAATTCTACATTTAGTTGGCAACTATTACTTATATAACTTACCTATATTAAACTCTTAATCGACTCCACACCTATGGGCTTTTATATCTACTAACATCCCTGTTTATTGTTTATGTCAATACTGAATAGACGTGATCAATATTTAGGTGATTTTCAGTATTCCAGCCATTTATTTCGTCTTTGAGTCAAGCTAGGACATGGACAAACATGATCGTGTCGACTACGGACATTTCCAACGGACATATTGACCTCATTTAATGCTAACAAGTGCATATCGCACCACAAACACGAGTCGCAGCCAGCCGTTCGTTCCGAATTTCCGGCCAGTGACACAACTGTCAGTTTTCGGGCTGAAACGTTCGAAATATGAAGTGTAAACTGCAAATCTTGTGCCTAAAAGACTTGGCAACTTTGATTTTTGTGCCCATCCGCGTTCATGCATGGCTTGGTGAGATACTTACTATCGCCAATACAAATTGACCTCAATTTTGTAGGTACGCATTGTAATAAAGGATCACTAATAGACATTAGATATGTATGTATCTGTGATTCCATAAGCCTACCTCAAACTTCGAGCGACGTGTTGCCTGTCACTCTGTCAGTTGCACTTGCAATTTCGTATATAAGTGTGACAAGGAGGCAACATGCCGATCGCGCTTCGAAATAGATCCTCTGTGTTGGCATTTATACGAGTGCCTTAGGTACATATGTATATACATTCGATAAACTTAAGTAGATTCATTCCTTATTTTTTGGAAATGTATTTCCTCATGCCCGTGGGCTACGTACAAGGAACATCAAAGACGTTGCGGTTATAGATATAATAAATATTACACTAAAATTGTTTCAACGCAGAGCATTGCTCTTATGAATCATTAACATTGCTTAATTACAGTCTGTAATATAAAGGGAGCCTTTTCACCGAAACCTGTGCTACCTAGTTATTAACAAAGCGTATGTACTAAACATATCAGCTGTACCAAAATAAGGATGGTCTTGAATTTAGTGTAATGTTACGAGGTTGGAGGTCAAATTAGGAGGAACTCAGTAAATGTTTTGCAAGTTGGGAAAGATGTACGTGAAATCAGCACAATTCCTGAAAGGTAAGGTGTATGTACTATGTGGACCGCTTTATAGTGATAAATTACCGGCGTGAATTCATTCGCGCATGCGCTGGCAAGACCATGGCTAACCAGCGGCCTTGCCGTGAACTTCGAACTCCACATCGGGGATTTGTCTCTGTCACTCCAACGAAGGTGTAGTTAGAGTGACAGAGACAAATTCTTAAAATTTGCCAATTTCGGTGTTCACAGTAGTAGGCCAATGTCCCAGTATATGATGAGTTCAGTAAGTATCTTTAACATCTTGAAACATACATAATAAAATAGCTGAAATAAATACCTACTGCTGATTAGGCTATAATGTGTCACATACCCTAACGAAGTAAGTGTTTTAAGATAAAAGTTCCCGATTACGACTACGTAAATA
>JALPQI010020575.1:0-19137 GCA_025490895.1 Thaumatotibia leucotreta | reverse complement strand
ATGACAAATGTCTACTCTTTTCGAAGAACGTCACAACAAACAACTCTGTTCTAAATTCAAATTATTGACAACCTATTCAAGACTTGTGGCTGACCATAAAGAATTTAAAGCGATGTGTATATGACACTAAGGTATATTTTCCATAAATGTTGAGATATTTATGACCACCCTGACTGCTCAGATATTTCTGATTATATCTGTGTTCCGAAATTTTGGCCTAATTATACGTTACGAATTAATCGAAAAGTGGTTGCTCCTAAATTTGTGACGAATTACATGCCTCTAATTATTGCCCTTTTCTCACGTAACGAATTTATTGAAATTTTACGTTGCTCCGATTTATTTGGGAACCTCGACCGCTACTATATACCTATCTGATGGCGACTGTACGATACTGATTTCGATGTCAAATTATAAATATGACTGTAACAATTTTTATAGGTACCTAAAAACAAGTATTTTTTCATGGAAATTCAATAACGACTACGGTAATTTTTTCGCTAAGTGATAATGTAGATTTCTGACATTTCAAAACTGGGTATTCTCAAGGGTGTGCAAACCAGTGTTTCGCCATAATCTCATGATCGTATCTATTCTCGAGATTTTTGGCGATTTGACAGACAGACAAAGGGTTAAACTTATATTATTTATATGCTATTATTTTTTATTTTATTATTTAATATATTTTGAGGGTAATCGACCCAGACGTTTTTGAATAAATACGGAACCGGAACGATACCTGAGCAAGTGAGCATGCATGCTCTAGGTTGGTTTTTAATAGGTAAACGAGATATTTGTTTTATGACTAGTATTTATGAATGTCAGGAAACACATTTTAAATGTGGCATTTTACATTGTTTTTTAAGGCTTCTAGTTTTAATAATACTTATTACATAAAAACGGAAAATATACCGACGTGGAAGCAGTGAAAATATAATATATTGAAAATGCCGCAATTTTTATATCGATGAAGGACAACGGGGAGTACGTGTGTACGGAAAATGGCAGCTCCTATTTCCTCTTAGCGGTAATTATAACTAGGCATAGGTGAAAAATTCAAGAAAAGTGCCTGTTGTATGTGGTTTTGATCTATCTATATAGGCATTTGTTTTGTTTGTGTTCGCATTTTAACACGTTCGACGCCGGTGACACAGCGTGTGTGACCAACAAAACCTGATTCCTATGCCAGTGACACACATACGTGGTCAGAGTAACCTTATTCTTATGCCACTAGCATAAATCAAGTTCTTCCTCCTATGCCAGTGCCATAGAAATACGAACGTTTTTGACACAAGTGCTGTGTCACTGGCATAAGAGTACAATATGTTCAGTCACACATGCGTGTCAATGGCATAGGAGTTCTACCAAATAATTTCGATCGGCATAGTATTAGCACTTAGTGAAACAGTACTGGAGGCGAACGCGTTAAACATGTATTGTATAGGTATTTGAATAGATCACTACTACATACAACAGTTAGAGTTGGGCAAAAAGTAATATGATTACTTTTATAAATTACATTTGTATGTGTACTTTGCAATAAATATTACAAAGTACACATACAAAAGTAATCGGAAGGAGTAATCATATTACTTTTTGCCCAACTCTGACTTACGTATATTTTTTAATACGCAATATATAGAAAATACAAAAAAAAAATAGTTTCACGTATCCTATAGATACATATATCATGTACCTACCTGTGTCGAATCGATGTTTGTGTCGGCCGGGTAAATCTTGGTTGTCGACGTGCCCGAATGTGCGGAACCCCACCGCGAACTGCGCGTACGGACTAATCTCGTACAGCTCTGGAACAACACGAAAGCTTGAACTGAGGTCCTGCTATAAAATCGACGTGTTCCTTCCTCCTTGTGAATTCGCAAGTGTGACAGAGTGGTAACATCTATGTCAATGGCGGTAGGACTTCTGTATGGGAAGCCAGAGACCAAGGCCGCCTTTAACTATGGGGCCCCTGGGCACCCAAGGATTCCCAACGTGAGAATAAATGTGAGGAAAGTTGTCGATCTTTTGGGGGCCAGCTGAAGATGAGGGCCCTGGTCAATGGGGGCCCTGGACACGTGCCCTTGTGCCCTTATGGTAAAGACGGCATTGCCAAAGACGTCGATGTCCCGAATAGTTTTCTCTTTCTGATAATAGTACATTACTACCGAGGCCGGGAAGTGACTGGTTGCCGGCCGAATATATGTAGAGGATAGTATTCGGACGGCAACCCGTCACTTCATGGCCGAGGTATGTATAATGCTTTTCTCAAACATGCAATGAAATGAAACAAAAAAATGTATCTTCTTTCTAAGAAATTATAAGTCAACTACATAACTAAGTCTTTGAAACACAACAAAAGTCAAATACGACACCGACACCTCATTTTTTTTTAAGATTGACCTGTTTGAAAGTTGCAAATTTTTAATTTAAAAAAGCGGTATTAGACGACGCGGTCGGTTGGGTCCAATTAATCGCATGCAGTGATCGGGGCCGACGGAATCGCGCCGTATAATACTGTTTTTTAAATATTATTTTGATTAGTTATTGTACATTTATTTTAAATGATATAATTTAAATACCTAATTATAACTGCAGAAATTTGCCAATCATTTATTTTTATACTAATATTACTTACAGATAATTATTGGCTAAAAGCCAAGATGCTAGGTCACAACCTTATGTCAAATGAAAATTAAAAAAGAGGTACTTGCCGGCCTAGGCCGGCAACGAGGTACTTCCCGGCCACTTTTTAGGCACGTAACTACAACATTTCATTGCATGTTTGAGAAAATACATTTGTCAAAGCGACAGATGAGAACGAAATGCGTATTAATTAATCGGGAGGTGATGGACGTCCATGATAATCGGGTTATCGTTTACCTACCTACTTAGGTACTCGTTTATGGGATTTTCTGGTTGCCGACTGTGTTCATATTGAAGAAAAGGATAGTTGTGTAATTTTGACGTATTAGGTTTATTACGTCAGTTGATATCCCATTTAAATTAATTTTTACGTCAGGTCAGAAGCCAGTTTCCCAAAAGCTTGTAACTTGTATTACGATTGCTAAAGATTTTTTAATACAAATGATTAGATGGACTTCCGCTTGTATTACAAGTTACGAGCTTTTGAGAAATAGGCCCCAGGTTGTGGCGCTCCCAGTTTTGGAAGTGATTTTCGGCCCCTATAAACTTATCAATTCGTTTTAGAATTATAACTAAGCTCTAGTAGAGCGTAAGCCCGCAGTATACGTCGGGCTTAGGTCGTGGGTGCTCCATGATGAGGATCCTCTAAGTGGATCGAAACATGTCGAGCAATTATCGACTTAAATTACGTGAGTAACCCGTTTGATAAATATTTATCAATTCGTTGTTTAACAGAAGGTAACGGCGGTAAGTACCTACTTACAAGACCGAGGAGAGTCGGGGAGTAATATATTTATCTAAAAAAGATGGAGGCCTTTACATAGGGTGGGCACCTTTTGAGTATAGGTACCTATAGATCTGCGACCATATATAACATGGACGTGTAACGCTAGCTCAAAAATGCCCCCAAAAACAATTGTTCAGTTGTGCCAAGATGGGCAGGACATAGCGCTTTTCTTAACACCGCGCATATTTCGGCGCAACATCTTTGACAAATGTTTTTAGAATATAGCCAATCAAAACTTTAATAGACCAATCACAACTATTTCTAAAAGGCGGTTTAAGTTTTTATAGGTTGACGTTGAAATCCATTATCGGGAGGCATTGAAGAGAGGGTGACACTTGTCAACTAATATTCAGGACCGTTATTTAAAGGCCATTTAGTCTGGCGTGCGCCTTCCATGTTTTATTTGTTCGTAGCTATAGATACTTAGATCTTACCATGTTTGCTGTTGTTCCTCATATGTATGGGCGCGCTGTAGATCCTATTTTGGGCGTTAATGGCATTTTCTTTACTGGTCAGGTTGCCGACGTTGGCTAGGTTGGCGAGATTGGTGTGCGACGTGTTGGCGGTCAGGTTGCCGCTCTCGGATTTGTTGTCTACGGTTATCGAGTCGCGGTACTCTGTTAGGTTGCCGCTTCTGAAATTGTTTACTAGTTGAAGTAATCCAAAATTACGCATATTGGGGTGATATACACCGTGATTTCTAATAACCCGAAAGATTTTAACAGTGTGTTCCTGGCCACATTTAGAAACTATAATGTCGTATAAACTTTTCTGGATATCGCCTAGTTTCAGAGTTATTACCAATTAAAAAAAAAAAATTTTCTAATTGTAACTCGGTACAAAAGGTATTTTTAACGGCGTTGGTGCCATTATGGAGAATAGTCTCACTAACCTCATTAATAGATGTCGAAAAGTGAGAAATAAAACCTTTTAAAAATGAGGTTTTTGTAATAAAAACCTTAACACTCATTGTAAGTGCTAGTTACATGAATAACTTTTACTTTTTATGTTAAAATACATTCAAAAATTAAATAACAATTGAAAAAAAATTAAAAAAAATTTTTTTTTCGACAAAAATGACAAAAGTCATATAATATTTTTTGTTTGTTTTTACATCAAAAATGCGTGGTTAAAATCTTTCGGGTTATTAGAGATCACGGTGTATATGTCTATGCTTCACATCATCAACCTATCTCAGTCCACTGCTGGACCTCGACTATTAACTATGCGTATAGACACATTAGGAGCTGGGCAAGCGGATTGGCGATCGCAGTAATGTGTCCACTATGATGACGCTGCTGCCCATCATCAATCAAATCAAAGAATGGTCAGTGACACTTCAATCCCTTAATCGACTTTTACGACACCCGCGGGAATATTTGGTGGGGTGACAAATGTATTCTACCTGCCTTCACCACACGGCACATATGGCATATGTCTGCTTTTTTTGTGAAATAAAAAAATCTGTTAGTAAGAAATGAAATCTCAGTTGAGACATCCAAACGCCGTATACCTAGGTACTGAATGCCTAATACGCATCCTGCGACGTCACAAACCGATGAAGCATAAATAGGCAATTTATAAGGAAAAACATGGAAATGGCCTCGTTTATATAATAATTTGTTTGTATTTTATTAGTCTCGTAAGCCTACTTACATAAATGCAAATGACATACAGTTGAATTTAAATGTTGTGAACTAACAAAAATAGTAACAGAGTTGCATTTGTTTTGTAGGCACTGTTAGAAATCGAAAAAATAATAATTATATCATATTACCAAACAATTTAATTAAGTGCAAGCTCTTAATAAAGGGGATTAAGTGGAGAATAATATTATTAAACTATTTTAAAATAGTTTGTTTTGACATTTTACAAAACTCCTCTATTACATATACCTATATCTATACACCCTATATATATATTACATATACCTATGTCTATATGTATGTAGATAGGGGTGGGTCATATTTATATAAATAGTATACCTTTGCCTCCTGACCAGTATATAAACGCAGCTAAGAAGACAGATGAGCAGCAAAATTGAACTGCAGATAATAACGATCATATTTAGATCTAAAAACTCCGATGGTGGGCCAACTTCGCCTGAAACAAAAAATACATATTTCAGTAAATTTTCCTCATCTATTTGGGTGAATCAACTTTTTTCTGTCATACATGGCAAACATATATTTTTCTGGTGTTAATAAGCCCTTTCCTTAATGGGCTACCTACGTCTGTAGGTATGCACTACTTGCATGTTTGCCTAATTTAAGTAGCATAATTTTGCATAAAACCAGCGTGACTCAGGCGACCGTAACCATGCCAATATCAGACAGAAAAAAAGTTGACTCATCCATTTACAAGATTGGTACAGATAAGAAATATATAGGTAGGTGGAATGAAAGTATAACAACGTAGGTGTAAAATCAAATGGTCGAAGCTACAATTTCCCACGCTTTGATTCCCAAATTTTGAACTCAAGACTATGAATATTTACAATTCCAATAACCTTCGCTTATGTGGGAACTTTCTAACAAATTTATCTATTCAGGTACAGCCTATTTCATAAAAGTTTAGGTACATCGTTTTACCAAGTTGACGAGGAGATTGGGTATTTTTGTCGCTTATCCAATTTTTTTACCTACGACACACTAGGTTCATACCAATCATGTCAATATCTATATACATATTAAAGCTATTCGCTACAGAGAACGAATATACATATTAAAGCTATTCGCGCAGATATTGATATTATTGATAAAAGCACATAATATATTATATTATCCATACAAGTTCTGTAAGCTATGAACTTACTGCCATCCTCATTCTTAGTGGCGTACGCGTATACCGTGGTGACGCTGCCCGCCTCGTTCGTGGCAGTCACACGCACTTGGTACCAAGTGCCGGGCGTCAGGTCGCCGATGGCGAACGACCCGCCGCGCTCGTACGAGCTCCACGATGACAGATCCGTATAACTCTGAGGAAATTTATCCCTTTATTCATAAAGGTCATTGGGCATTTCGTTCGGCATATGACCCACTGCGTATACGAACGAAATAGGGCTAGGAATGTAGGTAAATGTAAGTGCTACTGAGTGGTAGTCGGATTCTTGCAAGGCAGAATAGAGGAACAAAATAAAAAGGACTTCTTATCATTCTAGAATTTTTACAATGAATTAAGTCAGAACTATTTTTTTTACAAAAATACACTGTATATCTGCTGTTATGTTCTGTTGCTGTTGTCATAAACTCGCGGTCCGCTTGGAAATAGCACATTTTTTTGTGGAAACGACTGCCATTTAGCCTTCCAACCCAGAGGGAGAAACTAAGCCTTATTGAGATTAGAGACCGGTTTTCTCACGATATTTTTCACGAAAAAGTCGAATAACTTTTTTTCCCGGTATTATACGGAAAAATTACATATTTAGAAAAGTGAGATTAAATTCTTTATTTTAAAGCTAGTTTGGTCTCTGTACGCGAAAAATCATAAAGCGGGTCAAAACGCTCAATGACCTTTCTCCTAACTTAGCCAGCTTATTAATATTGTTGACCCTTTCCGCCTATAGACATATTGATAAAACCGAAAGGGACAAATAATACGGCTTGCTAAGTTACGAGTAAGCCGACATTTATGAAGAAGGGAGTAACTTTTTAGGCACAGTAGTTTTCAAATATGAATCCAAACACGTTCTGCCGGCAAAATCGTCGTCTTAAATAATAAATTAACACATGTGTCGAAGGTAGATACTAGGTTTTTAAATAGCATCAAAATCAGCATCTTTCATATAAACTGTACTGTACCTACTTATTAACAGCTTTTTGTCGGTTAGCAACGTTAAAATTACATTATACCATAAATTATGAACAGTACGTAATAATTATTGAAAGTATTACGTCTATGCCGCCATATATCGTCGTCCCTGCCCATGTAAACGTAACGGGAAGGAAAATTAATTAAGTTTATAGGTAAGTGGTTACGATGATCATATTCGTAAAATTCCCACAGATAAGAGTCGACGAACATAATTGCAACGTCAAATGCTAAAGATTTGTGCAAGTATGTATGCTCTGGTTGCAGAAGATAAAGAGTCGACTAACATAATTGCGACGTCAAATGCTTTAAATTTGTGCAAGTATGTATAGTAAGTATGTCCTGACTGCAGAACTGGAAATGTGCATCTGAATCCGAGGGCTAAGGCATGCTGATATACGACGCATCTACAAGATAATAGTTTTCATACCTACCAAGACCAAATTAAAGAACTCATGATCGTTATATGCAGCGGATCCTGTTGGCGGGCTAGTTTCTTATAATCAACTTTTGACATGTCTTGCAATTAATTTATAACTTTAAATCTCAAGGAAATTTAAGTCCTTCTATCAGCTACCTATTAACAGATAGAGCAAAAAAATATGGCAGAAACACAGATGTCATATATACCATAGATCAAGCAAACGTATCTACTTAGCGTGTCAAATGAACTCAGTAAAATAATCTACTGAGTTGTCCGTCTTTAATCGCAGCTTGCCGCTTTCGGGCGTCAAATTTTGTAAGTTGAAGTGAACAAAAACATTAATAATGCCTCCTTAAGTAATATTAATTGCAACAACACAAAAAAATATGAATACTCAAGGGCTTGATACATATTTAAAATCATAGGCAAGTAACAACTTCAGTACAAAATCTGACACGCTCGGCCGTCATATAAATGAATGAACTTGTTTCTTCTATCCAAATCTAATTCTGTGGGCAGAAGGAAAAGCCTGCGGCTTGTGTTTTATCTCTTTCTCTTGAACTTTGCCATTAAGGTTCCCTGAAAGTAGCTCAAGTGACGTTGTCTGAAGAAGAAATCTACCCGTCCATCAGGCTTTAAGATTCGATTTATCGGAGGAAGAGGTACGCATCGGAGTCGTAGTTCCCCGGCTAGCATCAGTTCCTCGTCGTTAACCGAAGTTTGGCGAATTCATGTTTGCCCTCGCTTAGTCCCCTAATTCACAAACATCCGTCACCATCATCAACTATCTATTTATTCGTTTGTCCTTGGTGCTTAGCCAAGTTGCCAATCGCTAGCGCTTAATCGTCAATCGTCAACGAAAGGCAGCTAACTGTCTTTGTCGAACTAATATGAAAGAGTGACAGAGAGGGAAAACTACGATACGCTAAGCGCTAGCGATTGGCAACTAGGCTAAGCACCCTGATCAGTCAATTTAACATTTTCATTTCGTAGAATAGTACATTACTATAGAGGACGGGAAATTAAGGGTTACAGGTCAAGTAGGGGAGACCAGGTATGAACGTAACAATTTTCAGTTTTTGATTTTTTATATTTTTTTGGTAGCAGTTGTCAAACTTTGCATCTTTATGTGCAATAGACACATATTTCATGTATCTTTTGGTACCAAAATAAACTTCATACATCGAATAGTTTTACAGAAAAATGGCTGACAGTGAAGGATGAATTAGTATTTTTAAGTAATCAACAGTCTTACAATATCACCATCTCAAAGACAAACATTAACAATGAATGAATGTAATAATTAACATTAGGTATTATATGAGAAGAAATTAATTTATACCTATAGGATATATGAGTGACATGAGAGCAATCAACTTTCTGTCTTATTCTAAATGGCATATAAACAAAAGCTTAGGTGTAATCATAGAGTATATTGAATAGTAGTGTATAGAGTTATCAGTCAAGGTTTTTGCTTGCAGCGCCATCTATTGATATTATAGATTCATATATATATATATATATATGTATATATATGAGAAAAGTTGCCGGGAATCATCAATAGATGGCGCTGCAAGCAAAAACCTTGACTGATAACTCTATACACTACTATTCAATATACTCTATGATTACACCTAAGCTTTTGTTTATATGCCATTTAGAATAAGACAGAAAGTTGATTGCTCTCATGTCACTCATATATCCTATAGGTATAAATTAATTTCTTCTCATATAATACCTAATGTTAATTATTACATTCATTCATTGTTAATGTTTGTCTTTGAGATGGTGATATTGTAAGACTGTTGATTACTTAAAAATACTAATTCATCCTTCACTGTCAGCCATTTTTCTGTAAAACTATTCGATGTATGAAGTTTATTTTGGTACCAAAAGATACATGAAATATGTGTCTATTGCACATAAAGATGCAAAGTTTGACAACTGCTACCAAAAAAATATAAAAAATCAAAAACTGAAAATTGTTACGTTCATACCTGGTCTCCCCTACTTGACCTGTAACCCTTAATTTCCCGTCCTCTATAGTAATGTACTATTCTACGAAATGAAAATGTTAAATTGACTGATCAGGGTGCTTAGCCTAGTTGCCAATCGCTAGCGCTTAGCGTATCGTAGTTTTCCCTCTCTGTCACTCTTTCATATTAGTTCGACAAAGACAGTTAGCTGCCTTTCGTTGACGATTGACGATTAAGCGCTAGCGATTGGCAACTTGGCTAAGCACCAAGGACAAACGAATAAATAGATAGTTGATGATGGTGACGGATGTTTGTGAATTAGGGGACTAAGCGAGGGCAAACATGAATTCGCCAAACTTCGGTTAACGACGAGGAACTGATGCTAGCCGGGGAACTACGACTCCGATGCGTACCTCTTCCTCCGATAAATCGAATCTTAAAGCCTGATGGACGGGTAGATTTCTTCTTCAGACAACGTCACTTGAGCTACTTTCAGGGAACCTTAATGGCAAAGTTCAAGAGAAAGAGATAAAACACAAGCCGCAGGCTTTTCCTTCTGCCCACAGAATTAGATTTGGATAGAAGAAACAAGTTCATTCATTTATATGACGGCCGAGCGTGTCAGATTTTGTACTGAAGTTGTTACTTGCCTATGATTTTAAATATGTATCAAGCCCTTGAGTATTCATATTTTTTTGTGTTGTTGCAATTAATATTACTTAAGGAGGCATTATTAATGTTTTTGTTCACTTCAACTTACAAAATTTGACGCCCGAAAGCGGCAAGCTGCGATTAAAGACGGACAACTCAGTAGATTATTTTACTGAGTTCATTTGACACGCTAAGTAGATACGTTTGCTTGATCTATGGTATATATGACATCTGTGTTTCTGCCATATTTTTTTGCTCTATCTGTTAATAGGTAGCTGATAGAAGGACTTAAATTTCCTTGAGATTTAAAGTTATAAATTAATTGCAAGACATGTCAAAAGTTGATTATAAGAAACTAGCCCGCCAACAGGATCCGCTGCATATAACGATCATGAGTTCTTTAATTTGGTCTTGGTAGGTATGAAAACTATTATCTTGTAGATGCGTCGTATATCAGCATGCCTTAGCCCTCGGATTCAGATGCACATTTCCAGTTCTGCAGTCAGGACATACTTACTATACATACTTGCACAAATTTAAAGCATTTGACGTCGCAATTATGTTAGTCGACTCTTTATCTTCTGCAACCAGAGCATACATACTTGCACAAATCTTTAGCATTAATTCTTTAGCATTTCGTAGAATAGTACATTACTATAGAGGACGGGAAATTAAGGGTTACAGGTCAAGTAGGGGAGACCAGGTATGAACGTAACAATTTTCAGTTTTTGATTTTTTATATTTTTTTGGTAGCAGTTGTCAAACTTTGCATCTTTATGTGCAATAGACACATATTTCATGTATCTTTTGGTACCAAAATAAACTTCATACATCGAATAGTTTTACAGAAAAATGGCTGACAGTGAAGGATGAATTAGTATTTTTAAGTAATCAACAGTCTTACAATATCACCATCTCAAAGACAAACATTAACAATGAATGAATGTAATAATTAACATTAGGTATTATATGAGAAGAAATTAATTTATACCTATAGGATATATGAGTGACATGAGAGCAATCAACTTTCTGTCTTATTCTAAATGGCATATAAACAAAAGCTTAGGTGTAATCATAGAGTATATTGAATAGTAGTGTATAGAGTTATCAGTCAAGGTTTTTGCTTGCAGCGCCATCTATTGATGATTCCCGGCAACTTTTCTCATATATATACATATATATATATATTATATATATATATATATATATATATATATATATATACATTTATACACATATATATGTATAGGTATATATATAGCTTTGTAGATTGGTAACCTTTGAAATAATGGACAAACAAAACCAGATCACATCAAGTGTGAACTTGCCACGCATTTCTCATTTGGAATCAGCTGAAGAAGTTCACACATTATGTGACCTAGTTCTGTTCGCCCGAACTAGGATCGAGAAACAATAAAACAAAAAAAATATGTCACTTTCAAGTTTTATTTTTACACTAGCCTTATCCATAAAGTTTTTAGGTACTAACTTATTAAGCATCTGTATATTATTTGCTATCAGTTTGATTGAAGTTGAATTAAAAAAACAGTAGCCGCATTGCACAGTTTTCTAATGTCGGCGAACGGAGCTCGTGGGACATTTCCATCTTGAAACGGTTTTTGCGAATGGCTTCCAATTTGCATATATATGCGTTTTGAGTAACATTAAAATGCTCACGCATTTTACCACAATTAGGCAAACAACACATTTAACCGCATCGCACCATTTTTACAAAAATCCAATCCATGTACAGTACATACATGGAAAAGCACAATTATAGGAGTCCAGAACAAGCACAGTCGTTGTATGAAATCACTAAAATAATATCGTTTCGATGCACTTCCAGTTCAAGCATCGAAGACAACCAAAGCGAAAATTTAATTATGGCCGACCTTGCAAAAACATTCCGTTCATTCAATATATTTTTTAAATGCATCTAAAATATTTGTAGCTAAAGAATTCAAATTGGACAAAAGTAAAAATACAAGTATAGCTAAATTAATATTACATTTCTCTATGTATGAAACAAAAATATTTTGAGAGCCAAGTAATGAAAACAAACTAATACTTTGTCATTTCTTTCGTTTTGTTAACTGCGCGTAACGGAAAAGAAAATAGTGGCTGTACAGATAACACAAGATCTTGAAATTGATATCAACGCCCTCTAACGTTAATTTCCGGAAGCATATCCGATGACGTCATGAGTACATCAAATTCACTACTTCAACTAAGTGAAAACACCGTGGGTGTAATCCAAGGAATTAAATGCTTCCTGCATTGTCCTTATTTCTGAGTATACTACTAAGCTAATCATACAATGTACCTAATATGATAAAAAAATTGACAGTGAATATTTGTTTCCAGAAACAAATCCCGCCTTGGGTAGTGCCGCTGAACTTTCAAGTAAAGCTTTACTTTACTTTACATGTCTATATAAAGTGATGTGAGCCAGTTGGTACGTCTTTGCTGCGTCCCTGTAGGGCATTTAAAAAAAGGATCACCTCAACTGCAGCTTAAGCTATAAGTTCTATTTTGGTGGACTTCTGTCTGTTGTTATTTTGTGTATATTAGACATTCTGCAACAAAAAGGCACTAAGTATATGAGGTATTAAATAAACGCTAACAATAAACGCTAACATAGGTGTACCAATGAGCCTCCAATTTGGAAAACGGGATGAAAGTAACAAGTTGTTTCAATTATCCCTGGGTATCGAATTTCCAGAATCCCACAGACACTTAGCAAAAAAACATAAAAAGCATCATTAAAACATTGATTTGCAACCCTCAAACTGTAAATGATTAGTGACTTTATAATACCCATGCAAAACGCAAGCTATAGCGTTTACCATGAAAAATCTAGCTAAGATTGAAAAAATCGTTAAAAACTTACTTTTGACGCATTTTTCTGGGACCATAGCACTACACGCATAACCTGGCGTCACATCACCGTGGTTGTAACTTAGGTTAAGGGGGAATCGAAATGGCATCTAATGCCCTGAAGGACGTTCGGATAGATGTCGTAGAAAAAATTTAAATGAATTTGTTACGTTCATCCCGCGTTACTTTTATACCTGGTCTCCCCTAGATATATCTGGCCAAAGGAACTGAGGCCAGATAGGAATACGCGGCCTGTAACGGCTGTAACCCTGTTTCTCGCCGAGATTTATATAGTGCTTTTCTCAAACTTGCAATGAAATAAAACTAACTGATTTCGCCGAACCATACTATTTGATTTGTAAATAAACCAATAGTACAGTATCGTACAACATTAAAAAAAAACATTCGCGCCTAACTTTTTTTTTTAATCTGTTTGAGGTATCCTTTTACCTGGTGGTATACCTAGACGTTAGTTTTTAGGTTTTTTTTTCTGTGGCTGAATGTCAAGACATAGTGTCACAATTTGACGTTTCAAAACAAAAGACTGTTTGCAGTCCTAGGTGTGAAATAAATACATGATATCTCTTTACATATTATCTTAGCATATGACACCGGATACCGGGGATATTTCCGGGCTTAATTTAAAGTAAGTAACATCAACATTCCGTAGCAAGTTTGAGAAATAGTACATTACTACCGAGGCCGCGAAGTGACTGGTTGCCGGCCGAATATATGTAGACGGCCGAGCGAAGCGAGGCCGGATAGTATTCGGACGGCAACCCGTCACTTCATGGCCGAGGTGTGTATAATGCTTTTCTCAAACATGCAATGAAATTAAACCAAAAAAAATATCTTCATTCTAAGAAATTATAAGTCAACTACATAACTTAGTCTTTGAAACACAACAAAAGTCAAATACTTTTTTTAAATATTTTTAGTCCTTGTGGACAGGCGAAAGCACTAAGCTATACTGCCTTAAAAATCAAATATGACACCGACCCCTTATTTTTTTAAGTTTAACATGTTTGAAAGGTGCAAATTTTTATTTTTTAAAAGCGGTATTAGACGATGCGGTCTTTTGGGTCCAATAAATCGCATGCGGTGATCTATCTGGTTATAATACTGCTTTTTAAACATTATTTTGAGTAGTTATTGTACATATTTTAAACTATATAATTTAAATAGCTAATTTTAAATGCAACAATTAGCCAATCATTTTTTTTAATACTAATATTACTTACAGATAATTATTGGCTAAAAACCAAGATGCCAGGTCACAACCCTATGTCAAATGAAAATTAAAAAAGAGGCACTTACTGGCCTAGGCCGGCAACGAGGTACTTCCCGGCCGCTTTTTAGGCACGTAACTACAACATTTCATTGCATGTTTGAGAAAAGGTAATTTTCTCAAAACCTGGACTGCAAACAAACTGTCTTTTGTTTTGAAACGTCAAATTGTGACACTAGGTCTTGACATTCAGCCACAGAAAAAAAATAACCTAAGAACTAATGTCTATATCAACAGGTAAAAGGATACCTCAAACAGATTTAAAAAAAGTTAGGCGCGAATGTTTTTTTTTTAATGTTGTACGACCAATAGTACAGTAGTACCATTGGTTTATTTACAAATCAAATAGTATGGTTCGGCGAAATCAGTTCGTTTTATTTCATGGCAAGTTTGAGAAAAGCACTATACAAATCTCGGCGAGAAAGTATATCTACTTGGCCTGTAAACGAAGGGTCGTTTCCCGTCCTCTATAGTAATGTACTATACCTGTCCCTGAGCGGTCCGCCAAGCGCGCGCGCCGAGCGGGCGGTGCTGCACGTCGAAGGCACGCAGCGGACACGCGCCGTCGTCCCAGCCCGCGCGCTGCACGTACAAGTGCGTGCTGTTGCTCCACAGCCACTCACTGCTGGCTGGCGGGATCGGCGCTGCGCAACGAGATACTTCACTATTCATACACAATGTACTATTTACCTGTCCTTGAGCGGTCCGCCAAGCGCGCGCGCCGAGCGGGCGGTGCTGCACGTCGAAGGCACGCAGCGGACACGCGCCGTCGTCCCAGCCCGCGCGCTGCACGTACAAGTGCGTGCTGTTGCTCCACAGCCACTCGCTGCTGGCTGGCGGGATCGGCGCTGCGCAACGAGATACTTCACTATTCATACACAATGTACTATTACCTGTCCTTGAGCGGTCCGCCAAGCGCGCGCGCCGAGCGGGCGGTGCTGCACGTCGAAGGCACGCAGCGGACACGCGCCGTCGTCCCAGCCCGCGCGCTGCACGTACAAGTGCGTGCTGTTGCTCCACAGCCACTCGCTGCTGGCTGGCGGGATCGGCGCTGCGCAACGAGATACTTCACTATTAATCATCATCAGTCTATGTTAGTCCACTGCTGGACGTAGGCCTCTCCTATTAACTATGCATATAGACGCATTAGGAGGTAAATGCCCATAATCGCCACGCTGGGCAAACGGATTGGCGATCGCAGTAACGTGTCGTATGATGACGCTGCTGCCCATCATCAATCGTTTATCAAATGATGGTCAGTGGCACTTCAATCCCTTAGTCGACTCTTACAACACCCGCAGGAGGAGTTGGGGATATATATATACTATTAATACACAATAACAATACACGGCAGTAAGAATACACGTGTCACCACCCGAACTCCTCCTGCGGGTGTTGTAAGAGTCGACTAAGGAATGGAAGTGTCACTGACAATTATTTGATAAAAGATTGATGATGGGCAGCAGCGTCATCATAGTGGAAAGTGGACATTGCCAAAAATCCGCTTGCCCAGCGTGGAGATTATGGCATTTACCTACTTATGAGTCTCTAAACGCATAGTTACGTAATAGGAGAGGCGTACGACTAGCAGACACTAGCAGTGGACTATCATAGGCTGATGATGATGATCATGATAAGTCATCTCGGAGCATTCCATGAAAACATCTATTTTTGTCGCTTACGTGTCGCTATGGTAGCTACCCTAATAAAACATGATAGCTGCTTGGAAAAATACTGTCAATCTTAAAGCCTAGATATCCTCCAGACGCGACCCTTATTTAAGCCAAATTGAACTTTACGATTTACTGCGTAAGTCGCTATTGTACCGGCGACGTTGACGGCTGTAGCCTGGTGTTTCTATGCGATTTTGTTACGCGTTTTTTTTGTTCATTACCATCACCGTTATATATGTTATTTACCGTTTTATAAAAGCAAACGAGACTATAATGTCAGAATAGCAGACAAACATGCGTCTGCTACAAGATAATCGAAAATGACTCCACTATTTATACGCAGTACGTCAATAATTTGGGAATGGTAATGACTTGATTGTTGCGACTGAATAATCGCATAGAATTACCCAGCAGTCGTTGGCGTCCATGGCAAGACTTTCCGGCGTCGCCTATAGCCGACTGTGGCTGTCAAAAAGTTTAACCAACCTCCTCCAAGCGTGCTGACGTCCAGATACGCCGGCTGCGACGTCCCCACCTTGTTGGTGGCGGTGATCCGCACGGAATACTTGGTGCCGGCGTCACCTATAGCCGACTGTGGCTGTCCAAAAGTTTAACCAACCTCCTCCAAGCGTGCTGACGTCCAGATACGCCGGCTGCGACGTCCCCACTTTGTTGGTGGCGGTGATCCGCACGGAATACTTGGTGCCGGCGTCACCTATAGCCGACTGTGGCTGTCCACAAGTTTAACCAACCTCCTCCAAGCGTACTGACGTCCAGATACGCCGGCTGCGACGTCCCCACCTTGTTGGTGGCGGTGATCCGCACGGAATACTTGGTGCCGGCGTCACCTATAGCCGACTGTGGCTGTCTAAAACTTCAAACAACCTCCTCCAAGCGTGCTGACGTCCAGATACGCCGGCTGCGACGTCCCCACCTTGTTGGTGGCGGTGATCCGCACGGAATACTTGGTGCCGGCGTCACCTATAGCCGACTGTGGCTGTCCAAAAGTTTAACCAACCTCCTCCAAGCGTGCTGACGTCCAGATACGCCGGCTGCGACGTCCCCACCTTGTTGGTGGCGGTGATCCGCACGGAATACTTGGTGCCGGCGTCACCTATAGCCGACTGTGGCTGTCCAAAAGTTTAACCAACCTCCTCCAAGCGTGCTGACGTCCAGATACGCCGGCTGCGACGTCCCCACCTTGTTGGTGGCGGTGATTCGTACGGAATACTTGGTGCCGCACTTGAGGCCCGTCAGCGTGTGCTTTTGGACGGACAGGTTTGGACGTGTCGCCGGCCACGCCTCCTGCCACGGCCCGTTCGACACTTTCCAAGTCAGACTGTAACCTGACGAAGTGGTATTGACTATATTAACCAGTAATACAATGATATTGATTAATTTCAATTTCGAATTGGTCGCTCTGGTGATAAATGTTTCAGTATTTCGATTTTCAGCATATAATTAAGTATCATAATTAAAAATATGTAGAAACTGAGTAGGATCTGTGACTGTGAAAATTTTAATTTTGAAGCATAACTAATTTGTTTGTGTTTCTTCGCATCATTCGGTGTTACATGGAATACCCCTTTTGTAGGCCTACGAGGGTTTTGTGTTAATCGTTTGTCACGTTCTAACAAGTTATGGCTTTCGTAAAGATAGATAGATTTCACGTCTTTTTCTAAATTTCACGTTTTACTACTTTAAATTAAACAGGTCCCATTCATGTCAAACCCAGATCCCAGATTTGTTAATTTCTGGAAATAAAAGCACTTTGTTCGGATCGAATACTATTTGCCATGGTGTTCTTATTTTTTTAATTCTTTATACATTGTAGTATTTCTCAGTCTATTAATTTATTGTCCTATCCTCACTGTATTATCTACCTAGTTGCCGATTTCTAAGAATCAACATTTAACAGTTTAGATATGAGCCTTATATATATGACGTTAAGAATACCTATAGGAAAACTGGTGTGTCTTGCCCTCATATTAATAAGGATTAATCGAAGACTGTCAAAAGTTCATTCATAGAAATCGGGAACTATATACTTAGGTACCTGCTATGAATAGCTCTAACAATCAAAAAACTAGGATATAAAAGTCTTACTGATCTTCTGGCTGCTCCTATTATGCGAGTAGTACGGCTGTTCCCCCTCCACAAGAATGGAGTGTTTGTGCGGCGTGGCGCGCAGTACCGGCGCGGCGCCTCGGGCAGGGGTAGGACGACCACGGAATACTCCACAGAGTCCGAGCCACCAAAAGTTCATTCTTAGACATCGGTAACTATATAGGTACCTGGTACCTGCTATGAATAGCTCTAACAATCAAATAAGTAGGATATAACAGTCTTACTGATCTTCTGGCTGCTCCTATTATGCGAGTAGTACGGCTGTTCCCACTCCACAAGAATGGAGTGTTTGTGCGGCGTGGCGCGCAGCACCGGCGCCTCGGGCAGGGGTAGGACGACCACGGAATACTCCACAGAGTCCGACCCGTACAGGTTCTTCGCGAGGCAGGTGTAGTTCCCACCGAGGGATGGATCTATGTCTGGAGTGATGAGGTAACAGAACATTGAAATTCATTTCCTAATATAATGCTCGCAAATAGTTGCTCGCGTTAATCGATTTCTGGTTAGACTGAAGAGTTCATCAAAGATCCCAGATGGAGCTGTTCTGGAAATACTTTTCGAAAAGCTGATATTGGAAAATATTTGCATCCTGAGGTTTATTGGCCTAATTCTAGGACTTATACATACCATTATACCTTTTAAATTTTATTCAATTAAAAAAGAGTTAAGTACAATTGTTTTGTGTCGCAAAATTTAGGTACTAACAAACTAAAATCAACATGATTTCCTGCCGAGTAGGTAAACATTTCAACGTGGATTTCTCTTGTATGGTGGTCCTTACGAGATTAATACCAGTGATTAATTCTGGAACGATTTTTAAATCATATTAAGTACAAATGGAACGATTATTTAGTTAGCAAGGGCGATGAGAATTGATT
>JALPQI010020574.1:0-16735 GCA_025490895.1 Thaumatotibia leucotreta | reverse complement strand
GCTAATATTATTGTTTACTTGCCTTGCTACTAATTAGAAATCATTACAGATGGAAATTGTTTCTACAACATGCAAATATTGCATCATTTTTACGGTTCTGTAGTCTATAAGGAACTTTTATCATCTCTAGCATTGAAAATTTCCGGATTAAATCCCTTTTCTTTCCAAACAACAGGTTTTTTCCGTATTTTTTTTGGTATCAGCTTAATTCGTCCCATTCGTTTTTCGTTTATTTCTTATGTCCGTCTCATTCTGTGTTCGTCACGCATTCTTTATTCGTCTCGATCGCTATATGTCTCTATCGTCTTAAATCCAATTATGTAACCTGTCTCTTTCTTAATAAGTCTTTTTCGTTTTTCGTAACGGTCTTCCTATGACTCATTCTTAATTATTCCCTTTCGATTTTGGGCTCATTCACTTATTCGTCTCAGTTTTTTTCATGCATTCGTTATTGGTCACATTCGTCATTAGTCTCATTCATTTTCAGTCTAATTCTAAGTTCGTTACATTCGTTTTACGTCTCGGTCGCTATTTGTAACCATCTTTTTCCGTCAATCTTAATTATTTTTTTAATTATATCTCATTGACCGAGTGACCGTCATAATTTCATCTAATTTCATAGAAGTTTCACATTTAAAATAACACTTCAGTACAACATGTCCCCTAAACTTCAATTTGTTTAGCAATTCCTATCCGGAGGAGATATGAATAGCAACTAAGACCTACGTAGTATGGGACGATTAGCGAACGTGCCCAAAAAAGAACGGAACGAGTTACCACTAAAGACAAAAAAAGAGTGAGACGAATAACGAAAGTGACTAAAGATAAAGTGCGAATGATACCAAAAACGAGAGAGACAAACAAAGACATAGTCCTAGGAAGACCGTGACGAATAACGAAAAAGACTAATTAAGAAAGAGACAGGTTACATAATTGGACTTGAGACGGTAGGGACATATAGCGATCCAGACAAATAAAGAATGCGTGACGAACACAGAATGAGACGGATATAAGAAATGAACGAATAACGAATGGGACGAATTACGCTGATACCTTTTTTTTTTCAATAATCAATGAATGTTTCCACTTTAATTTTCAACTCTAAATCGATATGAATTCAGTCTAATTTTCACTTATACCAGGAAAGTCAATTGAAATAGGTAGATGGAAGGAGTGATAGAGACAATGAGTTTTTTCTGTTAAAACCTGAACAAAAACGAATTTTTCTTATATTCCCAATAAAAAAAAATCATTTTTTCCGACATTTTCAATGCTAATCTCATTTCTTTGCCGACAATGACAAAGAAGATAAATAATTACAGTCTCTAACATATTAATAAGTATGATAAATTTGATTGTGATAGTTCTCATAAAAAGTTATTTTAATATATTTGACAGTCCTGTGGTCCGTCTATAATGTATAAAATTATTTTAACATTAAAATAATGAAAATAATAAATACCATTTTAAGTTACTCATAGTTACTATACTAAAGATTACTAGCTGTTAACCGACAAATGGACCAAAATTCTAAATACGAAACTACTTTAGATTAAAAAGTAGGTAGATAGATAGTTCTAATTGGAAAAGTGTTTAAGGTTAATGACTATTACTTTTTATCCAACTTCAAAGAAAGAAGTTCACAATTTTACTGACTGATTTCTTTTGTATACAGTATGTTATCAAAATGCAGGCTTTTATTGAAGCCGAGGATTGAAATGGAGTCGGTTTTTAGCCAAACCGTGAACATTATTTGAATAAAAATTCAAATATTAAACGTAATTAATTTTAAGTTCAGTGAGAAGCAATGTGCAGCGTTTGATAACTAAACAGAACACGGGTTACATTGATTGTTCGAAGGAAATAAAATTAATTGTACAGTTAATTGAAATATTTGTCAACTCTTAATACTTGAAAGCGTTTGCCAGTAATGCGTATACCAATTTTTGTAAAAGCCTAGATCATGGTAACATTCTGTGTAATTGTTACACGATATCTCCGAGAATCATCAACCGATATTCATTTTTTTTATCGAACCGCGAGATTGCGCCGTTGGGGTTTGTCCTACTACCGCGAAAATCGAATTTCGTAAATTTGGAGGATTTTTCTCTGTCACTCGAACGAAGGCGTCATTGGAGTGAGCGAGACAAATCCTCGAAATTTACGAATTTCGTTTTTCGCGGTAGGGCCGCTGATCAGTTTAATGCCATCATTAATCTTGGAGAAATCGATTGAAGTCGGTTTAGTTTTTTTTATTATTTATGACTTATAACAGTTTAAATAAAATAAGTGTTAACGATTACCCTCCCATTTTATTTTTTACAGGCGAATGCCTCCGCCGCCTTTTAACCCTACTCCCTCTCCTGCGGACGGACAACACAGCCGCGAAGGACCTCTACGTGTCGAGCGCGCCGCGGCTGGTACAGCGCTGCGTTGACGCGCGAAAACCGCCGGAATTGTGTTTACAGCTGTTGAGATATCTATTAGTACATCCGGCGTTGTCGGCTTTGGATCAAAGGTAAATTAAAACATCATTGCCAAGTGATTTGATACTTAGTTTTTTGTACTTTAGGAAATAATACGTGTTAGTTTTTATTAAAACGTCCCACTTTGTCGCTTACCATAAAGACGAGATTTCCTTGTATCTTCATATGAATAAACTGACAAAGCGGCTTTAATGGCAAACGACATAGTGGGACGTTTCACTAAACTCACTCACTTTATATTACAAACAATCTTAGTGCGTATATGTCTTGAGAATCTCTTTTCAAAAACTGTAGATGTTACGAAAGAAAAGGAATACCTATAAATAATTGAAAACGATTTACTTTTTTTTTTAACAATTGGGTTAGTCCACCTAGTTATACTACTAGTTATACGATATAACAAAATGAACCAAAAATATCCGAATAGTTATACTGTTCAGTATAACTAAACGCACTCGATTATTTTGGATCGGTTTCGTCCATTTAGTTATACTTTTAAATACATAACAACTTAATCAAAAATATGGATATAGGGGGTTTTATACATTTTATTTAGATTTAAAGTTTAAAAGACTGACATCAATTTTCACCGAATATGGGATTACGTCTAACAAGAATAAGAGGCTATATTACGCAACAATAGGCATTAATAAACGCATTTGTACGTCCTATCGCACTGTTTCTAAAAAAGTTGGTATCGAGATATCACCATTAACTAATTGCATTTGTGTGTCCAAAATCATCGCATCGTTAATTATACTGCTTTCTTTTCTATTTTTCCTACTTTCCTCAATGTTGATAAGAGCATCTTCACCATCCTCTGCCATTGCGTTGAAAAATTGCATTATGCTAACATTTTTCCTTGTTTTGCATGCTTGGTTAAGGTTCATATGCCATGCCTCCACTTGGTTAGTACTACGATGCCGCTCTCCGAATACACACCATGACTTTATGAACTCGTCGTTCTTGAGCCAGGTAGTCTCGAAGTAGCTCACAAAGGCAGTTAGTGTTTTTTTTTTCATTAGGTTTTGTATTTTTGCAGCTTTATCCTTAATATACTCCCATCCTTCGCGAATATGGTTATTTGGAAGAAGCGGTAACACACAACAAAGCCCCACAATTTTTTAGGCCATTTCGCTTTTCTCGTTTTTAAACCCAATGTTTCTGCTTTTCTCCAAAGACTATCAGTAAAATGGATATAACATCCTTTAATGTGAACATTTGGAAACATTTTCGATGCAGCTTTATGTGACGCTTTCTCATAGTCGAACATAAACTTACTTGGTTCCCAGTTAGAGATGCGTGACAAAATTATTCTGAACATGATCATGTAACTTTCCGTTGACATATCCGACATCAAGGTATAAACCATTGGTAAAATACGCGATTCAGTCTGAGTACTGCAGAAGTCACCATGTAGAGTATAGATCTGGGCGAAAGGTTTCGGACAACTTTTACGAGTGCCATCGCCGTAATATTCTTTTACATTCGTTAGGTGTTGTATCATATCTGGCAAACAAAACACTAATATTCTTCTACCTTCATGATCGTAATCACCCAAGAGCATATATGAATATCGTTCGGGTACGGTTACTTCTTCTGGCTTTAGGCAACGCAATTTGGGCACTCCTGCAGCTTCATTTCTTTTTTTGTATAATGTAGTTTTTACACTATTATATTTTGGTACCTTGGTAACCAAATGATATCCTAAGGACTTAATTTCCCTTCTCGTTTGTTTGAAAATATTTGGAACTGAAGTGATAAAGTCGGTGGACGTTTTGTTTTGGCACTCGATCAATTTTAGGTCTATTTCATTTTTCGCATAATTTGGTTCACAGTTCTTACTATGTATTACGGACTTTGTAATTTCTTCACTCTGAAAAGATAAACTGGTTAAATCACTTTATACTCTCTCTACTCTGGTTGTTTCTGTACTAGTATTTTCACTTTTTTCATATTATTGACCGGTAGGTACTGTACTTATCATGCTGGCTGTACCATTATATTTGTTCAGCATGCACACTCTAGACAACGTAAAAGTACTCGCAAAAATAAATTGTATGGAAAAATGTACAGTTCCCTATGGGGTGACAGCTGGTCAACGATGATAAATTCGTTAAACAGGCATGTTGCAAGCCGCCAGCCCTTAGTGTGGTTATTACAGGTGCTAAAAATGCATAAACGTGTCACTAGTGCCATTGATGACGCTAGGCGAGCATATACTAAAGTTTTAAAGGCCATAATAAAAAAAAACCGGGCATAACCCGGACTTACTTTGATAGTCAGCGAACCCGTGCAGAATTGTTTGCCACACATATCTTTAGATGAGCACCTCCAGATAGACGCACCGTCATTATATCGTCGATTTTTGTAATACTGATGCCCGTTAAAAAACAAGACTACCCCTCGTCCTCTTTTGACAAACCGCGGCTTTTCTTCAAGGCTTTGTGACGGTCCAGGAATTGCTTCCATTTTAAATTCACTATATAATATGATAGCAAATCGATTAGCAATTTGCAATTGACATTTATTAATGATAAGTAAAATATTATGTCATTTTGTTACCAGCCAGTAGGTGATAAGCCTTCTTGGTTATTCGAACTTCTTGTCTTTTTCAAGAAACATTGAGATAGATCGTACAAATGCGTTTATCTAAGTAATATTGCCTCTTATTCTTGTTAGACGTAATCCCTTATTCGGTGAAAATTGATGTCAGTCTTTTAAACTTTAAATCTAAATAAAATGTATAAAACCCCCTATATCCATATTTTTGATTAAGTTGTTATGTATTTAAAAGTATAACTAAATGGACGAAACCGATCCAAAATAATCGAGTGCGTTTAGTTATACTGAACAGTATAACTATTCGGATATTTTTGGTTCATTTTGTTATATCGTATAACTAGTAGTATAACTAGGTGGACTAACCCTTTTTTTTAGTTTAAACTCCAATGCTTATAACGTTTGTAATGAATTTGAATAATACTTTTTGTCGATTGTCGATTGTTTTTCTCCCATACCTAATCGCCAAACTGGAGTTCGAGGCCAAAAAACTACGACAATGTTGCATAATAATTTAATAATGCAATTGAATTATATATATTTTATATTGAAGTGTCACTGATACTGAACATTCGTTAATAAAAGATTTATGATAGGCAGCAGCGTCATCATAGTGGACACGCTACTGTGATCGCCAATCTACTTGCCCAGTGTGGCGATTATGGGCATTTACCTCTTAATGCGTAGATACTGAGATAGTCTGAAGATGATGATGTGACACATTCAAACTATATTTAAAACGAACTACATCTAAAAACGATACAATACAAATTATATTCCAATTAGAATCTAAACATATTTTCACAACACCTATTCGAATACGGGTCTTTTTTTCCCTACTAGGAGGGATCAAAGTGGCACTTTTCTGTTCAAGGACTTTCTATTGCCAGCCTAAAAAATTACAATCAAATGTGAAAATAAACATTACGTTCATAAATAATAAAAATTTCTTCAGAATCGATTATTTGCATGAATATTAAATATGTGATATATCTTTTATTTTTAACATAGGTGGTGTGAAAAGCAGAGTGTGTCACACGGTATCAAAATTATTTCGTCTTGGGCGTTAACGCTTGAATCCTTCATTACGTTCAGGATTCAATTGTGGAATCCGTCGCTCCATTCAGGATTCAATATTCGCCCACGCCGGAAATATACCATTGTGATCCCTTGTGTCACAATCTACTATTTCCTACTTTAGTCGTAACTTCTTTCTTACTTCCCTTACAGAACATTAACACAATGGCTCCGCTACCTAGAAAACCACATGTCAGGTGGACTCACCGACTGCGTCTGGCAGCAACCAAGTCTCCCCGAACACAACATTTGGGGCAGCAGCACCTTCAGACGGACCATAGGCAAGAACGTTGACTTCAGAACAGACCCCATAGAGCTGACATTCTCTACGGACCTCCTACAAGAATCCTTCTCGAAGAACGGAAGAGAAATCGACATAAGCCTCGAAGGAGAGAAACTCAACTTTGACGCTTGCATATCCCAACCGAAATCTCAACGATCAAGTAGCCTCACACCACCTTCAACTAACTTCACACATATATCTTCATCTGCTGAGAATTTAGCAGATGAACCGTTCGTTCAGAAACCTAGAAGTTTTTCCTTATCCAGTGAACATAGTTTAGCAATCCGGCCTATAATTATGTATGGGACGACAGGCAGTGAAACAAGATTGGATGATTTGAGATCGAATAAGTTTACAGAGTTTCCGGGCATGTCGACGGTGGCACAGTGGTTGAAAAGCTTGAGGCTACATAAGTACGTGTGGTTGTTTACCAACATCAGTTATGAGCAAATGATGGCTATGGACGAAGAATACTTGGAGAAATTAGGTGAGTGTTAGAAAGTTTTATTTAGTTTGTCGATAGTGAAATCTTGTAAAATGGTGTTTACTAGCGTTTCTTCGGGAATTTGTAAAGTGCTTTGAAAGAAGTAATCACTCAGAGTGCCCGTGTGGTGATGGCAGTAAGAATACATTTGTCACCACCCCAACTCTTCCCGCGGGTGTCGTAAGAGTCGACTAAGGGATTAGTGTCACTGACCATTCATTGCTAGAAGAATGATGTGCAGCAGCGTCATCATAGCGGACTCTACTGCGATCGCCAATCCGTTCGCCCAGCGTGGCGATTATTGGCGAACTACCGAATGCGTCTATAGGCATAGTTAGTAGGAGTGGCTTACGTCCAGCAGTGGACTAAAATAGGCTGATGATGATTTAGTTTTACCTGATCAGGATGCTTAGCCAAGTTGCCAATCGCTATCGCTTAGTAGCGTATCGTAGTTTTCCCTCTCTGTCACTCTTTCATATTAGTGCGACAAAGACAGTTATCTGCCTTTCGTTTACGATTGACGATTAAGCGTTAGCAGTGGCGTGCACTCCATATAGGCAAATAGGCACTGCCTACCCTAGCAGAACAGCATCTACATAAACTTTTTCGTCTTCATTATAATAATTTGTCATGTTTTCTGAAAGATATCCACTGATCCATTTACATTAACGGAGCTCGCGGCGATTTAAATTTGCGCGCGGTTGGGCTCGCTCCCGAGCAAGGCGAAGATAGCGCGCGCCGCCACCTGGGGTAAGGCAACGGCGATCAGAGCCTACAAAAACACACACACTCACACAGTGCGTTTGTGTAGACATGTCCGTGAACTATACTTCGTTTTTTTTAGCATTAGAAAGACCTTTGCAGAACGAGATATTAGGTTTTTTTACAGGCACATTCTGCGGATCGAACAGTGAATACGAGTTATTAAATATCACGTATTTATTATCATGCTATATTAATACATACATTACTCAGTGTTGTGAACAGATAAGAAACATAATGTTAGTTAATTTATAATATAAGATGAAGAGATAAGAATTTTAATAAATTGCGTTTGCAGTTTTTCATGGAAAGGTTGTACATTAAAAAACCTAAAGAGGCAGAGTTCTCACACAATTTTAAAACGTCACTGTCACTATCTGTTATTCGATTTGTCGGTTGAGTCGGTTGTGTTTTCTATTGCTGTTAGCTTACTTAAAGATTGATGTTATCGTTTTTGTTCAATTTCGTTATTAATTGTTGATCTATTTAGATATTTTGTTTGTTGGTGCACATTTAAAATTGATGAAGTCGCAGCTGGTTCCGGTTAACGTTTTCTCATCTCTAAAGAAGAAACGGCAAAAGCAAAATCCTCTGACTGCCAGTGAAAAGCGGATGGTGGTGAATATTTACAAATTAGTGTTAGTAATGTGCCATAGAAAGGAATCCCACTAAATCGGACCGTGTGAAAAAGACTGCTGAGACTGCTGGCATATCGTTGGTTACGGTATACAACATTTTAAAACAAAATAAGTTTTTAAATGAAATTACATAATATAATAGATAACACTGTGGAGAATTTTATTATAAACGTTGGTGGTTCCAAGTCCTCGGACTCTTCCACTGACAGTGAATAAAACTATGTAGAGTATGTCATCATTGTCATCTGAGTTTTATTTTCTAATTTGTTACCAAATTCAAACTACGTTAGAGCGTCCCAGATTAAAGCCGCCCATAATGGCGACAAATACTAAACGACGTTGCCGATGGGTAGGGTTGTCTTACTATTGTCATCTGCTCAGTCTTTATGACACCGTGTCCGCTTTTATACCGATAGTTTTAATCCTTAAACGCATGACTTTTAAAAGTACTGGGAGTGCATAATGTAAGCTAGATTGAATATTGATAAATTTTAGACTGTAAACTTCATTAAATTCAGTAATGTAAAATCGGTACGATATGAGTTACAAATTTATAAAAAAATACTTAGTTGAAAACCGCCAAACACTAAACGAAAACCTTCAATATTTAGCTTTTTCTAAATTGCCGCCATCTTGCTTATAAAACACTTATAATTTTTTTAAATACAGTTTTGCCAACAAATCAATAATAAATGTGAAAACTATGCGTTCAGCTATCGGTAATTATCACATTATATCTATGTACATAAGTTCCGAGAAATTCAGTGTTATCGGCCGAAATCAAAGAAGGAAGGTTCACGACCACTGCTTCTTTGTTCACCCGTTTGACAGATAATTCTAATCTTAAATAAAACGAAGTATACATACATATTTTTGCCCGTTCACACGAAGATAGAAAATTTACGCACACAATCAAAGTACTAGGCTGCGCCTAATGCGCCTTCGTAGGCGACCGGTGGCGGGGCGAGAAGCCATACGTGCGAGAGGGACGGCCAATATCGGTCTCTCTCTGTCTAACCGAGCCTGGAGATGTAATACGACTAATTTTAAGAAGTCTCCCTATAATGCGATTTTTACTTGAAGTGAGAGCATCACATTTTGTCAGGTTTATTTCATATGTTTACAAACAGTCATTTTTAATTTTTGCTGTTCAGGTTTGAGGTTAATCAGTAGAAAATCTATATAAACAATACTCGTTCATTGTTATATTAATACAGTTCGGTTCTGAGCGTTTTTTTACGTTTATTTTCATGTAAGTGTTAGTTGTGACTGCGTGACTGAATTATGCTTTTATGCTATGAGAATAAATTGTGGTTACCTAGTTGATGCTGACTGCTAGCGTTTTTCCGGAGTTGATTTTCGGTGGATTTAGCAAGTTAACAATAAAACAAAAGAAGTTAGTACAGGTATGTGTAATTATTTAAATAGTCGATGTATTCTGTACTCGGCAAATTGAAGCATTACTTAATGGACATTTAATTTTAGCTATTTCACTCGTTATTTTGTACTTAATTTTCGTATTTACCGATGACTAATGCAACGCATATTTAAAAACCTTACACTCTTCTGCTAGAAAACATTACCGATCTGAAAAGCATTAGGACGTAAACAAAAGTCGGCGGTCGAGATATAAGACTTAGTTTATGTCGCAAGTTATTAGACTCTTTTACTTAACCCTAAGTCTATCCACTTGTGAGTTTGCAATTTTGATGTTCAATATTGTTTGTTTCTCAGATTAAAAAAATTGCCTACCCTAACTAAAAACCCTATGCACGCCACTGAGCGTTAGCGATTGGCAACTTGTCTAAGCACCCAGATCCCAGATGTTAATCTGTAATGAAATCTTGCAAGTTTTTGATTTCCCTTCACGGTCACTGATTGAGCTAAAACTTTGTACATACATGTGACTATGATAATGCATTATAATGATATTGAGCTGATCTGATGATGGAGTCGGAAGGTCGCCACTTGTGTATGAAACAACATTACCTTATCAAGTTTGAGCTCGTTAGATTCGTCTTAATGAGTTCTAGATGATGTGACTAAACAATGTACACTCGACGATATAAGCTTGTATAAAAAATGTAATTTATTACAACTTAAAATCAAATCAAATGAGTGAGAAATGCAATAAGCATTTCATGTGTACATTATTTGATCTTATAAGCTAGGTGCCAACATGAACCCTGTGAGGGTACAGCAACACAGACTTAACACTAATTACCTACATCAAACGGTATCCTGCCGTTTGACCAAAAATTGTTTAACAAATACACGGTGGAATTTAATCGGTGAACAGGAACCCATTTTTCTAATTCAGTAATCGATGGCGGTCACGTTTATGTAGTACTTAAGTGGAACCAAGTTTTTTTTTTAGCATAACAAATTTTTATGTTGAAATTAAACTTTAATTAAAATGTATTGTCACCCTACTAATGGTTTAGTCTGAAAAGTTTAATACCTCTTTTCAAACCATCAGCCATGCATCGCTCTTATTTTACATAGGAATAGAGTCTATCGCAAAAATTAAAGCATGTGAGTGGTTATTGCTCATTTATGTTTTAAGTTTCTATGGCTGATAGTTTGAAAAGAGGTATTAAACTTTTCAGACTAAACCATTAGTAGGGTGACAATAAATTTTAATTTCAACATAAAAAAAAATTATGCTAAAAAAAAAACTTGGTTCCACTTAAGTACTACATAAACGTAACCGCCATCGATTACTGAATTAGAAAAATGGGTTCCTGTTCACCGATTAAATTCCACCGTGTATACACTTGGCAACCAAATACTGGCATAATTATGTTTCGGCAAATCCTTTTTTCTACAAAAACGTCTTTGACAATTTATTATCTTAGCCAAATATAACAACCAATAAAATATCATTTTATAAGAGGTATTTTTGGCAAAAGAATATTTAACAACAAAGTAAACTAATAAATTTACCATTAGCCTAAAAATGTTTGCTAAAATGGGTTGGAGTATAGCAACGGGGGCGCGGGACTTAAAATTTTTTTAATGGGGGTGGTGTCATTATGACACGCATTTTTTATGATGCTATCGTACAAAGGACGCTAAAATAAGCGTGTTTTGTATGAACAACTTTTCTTAAAACTTGATAATTACCAAGATATTGGCTCCTAAATAAAATTTGGTTTTGGTCAAAATTACTAATGAATGACTAAATCTGCAGTGAGCGAGCGAAGCGAGCGAACCAAACCTTCCGGGGCAGATCCGACTTGGATAGGTTAGGTTAGAAGACTAAGGCGGGAGCTTTGCTCCCGCCTTAGTCTTCGAGGTTATTTTTTTTATTGCAACCCAGAAAACTTTTCCCCAAAAACAAAAATGGCCGAGAGAGGTATTCGGTGAATGTACAAATATGTTAAACGTAGTTTTAGGTGACATGTAAAATATACAATTGATTCATTTATTAAGTTTTACATTGTTCTAATGTATTATTTGCTTAATGATTATTTGTCAATTGAGTTTTTGTAAAATGATACATTTGCGGAATAACATTTTTGCCACTTACTACATTGGTGAAACGTTTGTTGTAAAATAAATATTTGCTAACACTGTTTTGGTTAAACATTAGTGAACCACATCAAACTTACATGTACATAATTTTAGAATAACATACAAACACATACATTGGTACATAACACTCTAGGAATCTTTAAAAAAATCTTGGACCGAGTAATATGCCTTGTTAATCAAATAGTGTTTTAGTTTTATTTTAAATGTATGGGTTTTATTTAAACTTATTAGGTATGTATTTTATTAGGAGATTAACCATATTAATTAATATTTTATATACTATTTTGATATATTGATTTCGGGCTTTTGTCATTTTCAGTATATTTTAATCAGTACAAATGCTTAGTCTTTGTTTTCGATCTACAATCTTATCAATTAATCTTCATAACATGGTTATTTAATATTGATTATGATTACCGTTGTAATGATTCTGTGAAGTACGAGGGCTGGTTGAAATAAAATCTACTTGGTCAAAAAAAAATACGAAAATGTTACTGGCTGAAATGCATTCGTGTTCATTGGTTATTCCTTTTTCAAATTTTGTGACATTCTTTTGTTTCGGGAGTCTCATTTGTGAACGATTTTCGAATTATTACAATATGTCGGGTGAAAAAACTAAAATTAATAAAATTGAGCAGCGCGCAGTGATCAAATTCCTAACAAAAGAAGGAAATACGCCCTCACAGATTCGAGAGCGTATGTTACGTGTGTTTGGTGATTCGTGCCCTTCCGAATTCACCGTAAAATTCTGGCCTAAGCAATTTAAATATGGCCGTGAAAGCCTGGAAGATGACCCTCGTAGCGGTAGGCCAGTTTCGGCTATTACGGAGAAAAATGTTGCCAAAGTAAAGAAAATAATTTTAGAAGACCGACTAGTGAAACAGTGGGAGATAGCTAGAGATGTGGGCATCAGTAAAGAAAGAGTTAACGAAATAATTCATGAGCATTTGAACATGTCAAAGGTGAGTGCACGTTGGGTCCCCAGAATGTTAACGGCTTTTGACAAGGTCAGACGGGTCAAATGTTGTGAGGAGTTTTTGGAAATGAGCCGTGGGATAGAGGAAGAAATTATGTCTAGGGTGGTAACGTGTGATGAAACCTGGATTAGACAGTGGGACCCAGAAAGTAAACAAGAGTCTTTACAATGGAAGTTTAAGGATGAAAAGCCTCCTAGGAAATTTAAAGTCCGTCCGTCAGCGGGCAAACTTATGGCTACAGTATTTTGGGACACGGAAGGTATATTAATGATAGACTATTTACCTAAAAAAAAAAAAAAAAGATTTCGACGAATTGTTAACCTCCTCCTTTTTGAAGTCGGTTAAAAAATCACAATGAATGCTGAATATTATGCTAACCTACTACACCAGTTAAGAGAAAAAAGAAAAAAGAAGAGGGAAATTAAGCAAAGGAATTTTGTTGTTACACGATAACGCACCTATCCATACTGCTCGTACAACAAAGCTTGCCATGAAAGAAATAGGCTTCGATAACATTGACCACCCACCGTATAGTCCAGACCTAGCCCCCTGCGACTATTTTCTCTTCAGACATCTCAAAAAAGACCTCCGAGGAAGAAGATTTTCAACTGACGACGAAATTAAGGCTGCAGTAACTGACTTTTTTGACGACAAACCAAAAGATTTTTTTTTCATGGGTTAATGTCATTATTTGACAAATGTAATAAGTGCATCACACTAGAAGGGGACTACATAGAAAAAAAAAAAAAAAACTGTATACTACAGTCTTTTATTTTATAGTGAGGTAGATTATTATTCAGCCGCCCCTCGTAACTAAGCGATTGTTTTAGTAAATTACTATATGTTCAATACATGTCCTATTTTTCTTGTTTGTTATAAATTTTTTTGACGATGACAGTGCGGCGATGAAAAATGAAAATGGGTGAATCAACTTTTTTCTGTCTGTTATTGCCATGGTTACGGTCGCCTGAGTCACGCTGGTTTTATGCAAAATTGCGCTACTTAATTTAGGCAAACATGCTTAGTCCATGTTTATAGATGGCCCATCAAGGAAAGGATTTATTAACACCAGAAAAATGCATGTTTGCATAGTTTAAGTATCATAATAGGCATGATGACTGGCAAGTCAAATCGGCATCTTTTTTCGAACTGTTAAAACGATCACCACTATGGAATAGTATGGAATTTTATATGAAATACTCAAAAGTGACGTCACGTTTGAGTACTGCCAAATGACCTACTCTTTTAAGTTCTTTTCAATTTATTAAATAGAAGTTCCGTACAAAAATTACTACAATCTACATCTTAGTAATAATTTCTTTGTGTATTATGTCGTGCATAATGTTAAATAATTTATTTTAACTACAGTCATCATCCCCATTATGCATAAAACCAGCGTGACTCATGCGGCCGTAACCATGGTAATAACAGACAGAAAAAAGTTGATTCACCCAAATATATTGAAGGGAAAGTAAATTTTAATTACATAAATCAAATTCAGAAATGTACTAATATTCAATTAAATTGTGAATGCTTAAATTACTATATTATAATAATTTATATACAAGCAAATGTCGCAAATAAATAAAAACTAATTTTATGTAAAAAAAAACATCTTATACTTATCGGGAACCCTAATGACAGCCGAGCTAAGAGGGGTAGGATTTTAGTTATCTGCCTCCTAGCTACTTATTACTCGTTACTAACAGTACTCAGAATCTTGTATCTACGCATCTACGCAGTAGTAGAAAACGAATGGAGAGTTCTAAGCTTGCGTCCATGCATAGATGCATACCCCATAGAAATAACTTCCTTCGTAAGAATGTAAACCCTTCACATAACAAGACAAGAGTGAATCGTTCTATGTCTAACACGGGAATGAATTGATGAACACTGCAGTAGTGACCTTTTATACTGTCAGGTCACCAGCCACCTGTTCATAGGTTGGTATCATCTACCTGCAAACCTGCATGGACCAAGCAAAGACCACTCCAAGCAAAACATTGCTTATCGTTTTCTAGATTTAGGCCACGGTCGTACTGCACACGCCGCACGCAACCGACAACGTCCCGTCGCACGCAGCGTCTGAATGATGTAAGGCCTTGGTCGTTTTCACCCGCCGTCCGCAGCCGGCGACGTCCAGTCGGCCGCAGCGTGTGAATGGTGTATTCGGGAATGTTCGGGAGTGGTCGTTTTCGCCCGCCGCGTGTGGCGTTCCCGCGCCGCCCGCTACTGCCGCCCGCTGGCCGCCGCGTCTCTAGTCATTTTGGAGCATTGCGGCGTGTGGACGCTCGGACAATATGGATAAATTTACAAAGGAAAGTGACGAGTTTTTGATTGAATTAGTTAAAGTGCACAGTATATTGTACGATTCAAAATATTGTAGGCAGCCTCCGTTTTTCTACATTTAAATATGTTGTTCTTCTTCTTTTTCTTCTGCTTTCTTAATACTATTAGATAGTCCTCCTCCTCTTCTTCGTAGATATGCTATAGTTTTTTCCATCACACACGTCCGTTCACAAACAAAACCCTCGGAAACTGCCGCGATTGGCCGCCGCGGCTACGATCTCAAAACGACCATAATACGCAGTTCACACGCTGGCCGCGGCGGCCGGTGTCTGTCGTCGGCCGCACGCGGCGGGCGGCGGCTGGTCAAAACGACCGAGGCCTAAGGCGGGGGGACGCCGCACGCAGCGGGCGAAAACGACCACTCCCGAGCATTCTCGAACACACCATTCACCCGCTGCGTGCGACGGGACGTTGTCGGCTGCGTGCGACGTGTGCAGTACGACCGTGGCCTAAGGCCACGGTCGTACTGCACACGCCGCACGCAACCGACAACGTCCCGTCGGACGCAGCGTCTGAATGATGTATGGCGGGGGGACGCCGCACGCAGCGGGTGAAAACGACCACTCCCGAGCATTCTCGAACACACCATTCACCCGCTGCGTGCGACGGGACGTTGTCGGCTGCGTGCGGCGTGTGCAGTACGACCGTGGCCTAAGGCCGCGGTCGTACTGCACACGCCGCACGCAACCGACAACGTCCCGTCGGACGCAGCGTCTGAATGATGTATGGCGGGGGGACGCCGCACGCAGCGGGCGAAAACGACCACTCCCGAGCATTCCCGAACACACCATTCACCGGCTGCGTGCGATGGGACGTTGTCGGCTGCGTGCGGCGTGTGCAGTACGACCGTGGCCTTAGTAACTCATATCTCCGACACGGCCATACTGACAAGACAAGCGTCCTCGCTTGTATCTGAAACAAACACGTACATCAGTAATCTTTGTCACCGCTCGGTTACTCCTGACCAAATTATCTGTCTACGTAAAATCAACTCAACTCAAGGAAAATAATTTTATTCTTTGCAACTGAATTTAGGATCACTTAAAGTCAATTCATTTTTTTCCGGTTCCGGTGTCGCGAACAAGAATACGTACTGTCAAGTGCTCCGTAATTAAAATTCAGAATCTGCTAAAACAACGGACTAATATCAACAAACTCTGAAGACACAGCATCCCAGACGTGAACACAATAAAATTAAGTGAAGTTTCAAGAAAAACACGCGAAAATATAGTGAAAATTGTGTGTGTGCATTTCCGAAATCAGTTTGGAGGTTAGGTCATCTACCAAGAACAATTTATCATCAAACACCGGTTTCGCGGGGGCAAAAATGTACCAGTGCTAGTGATTCATTAAATATCGACTTAGTTTATCGACATCAATAAAAATAAATTTTTAACCATCATTATCATAACTAAACTAATCGCTAAGTTGGAAAACGTTTAACTATGTGCAAACCTCTTTCATTTATACTTATCGCAACTATAAACAACCGATATCTGAAATTGACTGTCGAGTCACCTTTAACAACCATTGAATCGTTGAAAAATTTATCTAGTACCTACAACAATATTATTTGCATA